>CM039133.1:50214921-50468362 GCA_022036555.1 Microstegium vimineum | reverse complement strand
TGTGAGCACCCTTTACTAGGAGCCGAAAAGAACTGGGCACCATTGAGGTACTTAGCTTTGATCAAATTGAACCACAATTCATCAGGTTCCTGAAAGATTTTCCAAATCCACTTCACTAGAAGGCAAACATTCATGAGTCTAGTATTTATGATACCCAAACCCCCTTGGTCTTTGGGACTGCAGACCATATCCCATTTTGCCATATGATATTTGAATTTGTTATCGGCCCCTTGCCACAAGAAGTTATCCCTAATGTTATCCATTTTCTTATGTGTCCCATCAGCCAACCAATAGAAGCCCATGCAGTAAAGGGGGATGCTACTAAGACAAGAGTTGCATAAAATTTGTCTCCCCCCAGAAGATAAATGTTTCCCCCTCCAAGGGTCCAACCTATTCACCATTTTCTGGCAGATGGGAGCAAAGGCACCCATGCCCAAGTGGGAATCACTAACAGGAATGCCTAAGTATTTCATGGGAAGAGATCCCAGTGAACAATTCAGCATATTGGCCATGCATTCTTTTGCCTGCTGCTCAAAACCAAAAACAAAAACTTCACTTTTGTGAAAGTTGATTTTGAGCCCAGTCAACCATTGAAAACAGTATAGGATTAGTTTGAGATTTCTGATAGATTGATCTGAACCATCTATCATTATAACAGTGTCATCTGCATATTGTATGTGTGAGACCCCCCCAGGTACAAGATGATTCAGAACCCCTTTTATGTGACCTTTGCTAACAGCATTGTCAAGCAAAACCCCTAGCACATCAGCTACTATATTGAAGAGCAGAGGTGACAGAGGATCTCCCTGTCTCAGCCCTCTGTAAGTGTTAAAGTACTTACTTCTCTCCCCATTTATGTTAATACACACTTTGCCCACTCAACCCATTGTGGGTGAAAACCCCTCTGAGACATGATCTGTTCTAGGAAATCCCATCTAACCCTGTCATATGCCTTCTCAAAGTCTATTTTCATGATGAAGCCTTTACCCTTGGATTTCCTAAGATCATGTAGAACCTCATGTAGGGCAACCACGCCTTCCAAGATGTTTCTACCTCTAATGAAGCCTGTCTAATTTTTATCAATGATTTTTTGGGCAACCGGGGTGAGATGATTGGTGAGAGCTTTAGTAATCCACTTGAAGTCAACATTCAGGAGGCATATAGGCCTATATTGCTTTATTGTGTTTGCCTCTTTGATTTTTGGGACTAAGGTAATTACTCCATAATTCAGCCTCCTAATGTCTAACTGCCCCTTGTGAAAATCTTCAAACAGAGCCATTATATCCTCTTTAATGGTCTCCCAGAAGGCCCTAAAAAGGAAACTCCAAAACCGTTAGGGCCAGGAGCAGAGTCAGATTTCATCTCCATGATGATATCTTTGATTTCCTTGGACTCAAACTTTCTAACCATAAGATCCTTGTCTTCAGGGCCCACTTTAAGGTTCAAAGGCCAAAACTCAGGACCAAGAGACAGACTACAAGCTTCACTATGCCCAAAAAGAGATTTATAGAAGGAGACAATGTGTGAAGTGATGTCATTTTGACCCCTGATCTCCCCCTGGTCAGAGTCCAACACCAGAATGGAGTTTTTCCTTCTTCTACCATTAGCATAAAGGTGAAAAAAGTGAGTATTTGCATCCCCCAAAAGGGTCCATTTGGCCCCTACCCTCTGTTTCCAATATATCTCTTCTGAAATATAAATCTTATCAAGATCCCCTTCTAGAGACATCCTTTCTTCCCATTCAGGAAAAGATAGAAGCCTACTCTCAGCTATGATATCCGGGACTCTAATCCTATTTTCCAAATTACTCTTTATAGCTCTTTGTTCCCCTTTCCAGTTTAAGTTCCAACCTTTCAAAAAAAGTCTGAATTTCTGCAGGCAACCATGCCATCTATTCAAGGAGTAAGATTGGGGAAAAAGTAAAGCCTTCAACTCCCCCCATTTGTCCTAGACCAGCTTGTTAAAACCATTATGTAAAAGCCACTGATCATTAAAGTAGAAGTACTTTGTTCTGACAGCTCCATGCTCTCCAGAATCTAACATGATAGGGCAATGATCAGAACCTATCCTAGCTTTAGACCAAGCAAAACAAGTAGGAAAGTTCATTTCCCAAGAGTTGGACACCAGGATTCTATCTAGTTTAACCAAGACTGGGTCCTTTTGTTTGTTGGACCAGGTGAATTTGGGACCACTTGTGTAAATCTCTCTCAGCTGTAGAGATCCAATAAAGCTGTTAAAAAGATCCATCAAATGTTGGTCTCCTTGACCCTTATTCCTATCCCTGTTACTCCTGATTAGATTAAAATCACCTCCCAAGAGCAAGGGAAGGTTCTGAGAGAGACAGGCTTCATACAAACCTTTTATAAAGTCTGGAGATAGATCATGATGAGCTGGGCCATACACACTGACCACCCAAAACCGAAAGTTAGTCAATCTATTTCTTACCAAGACCCAAAACTGTGCTGTAAGCAGTTGCTGTCTTCTACTTTAGAATTGTCAATGTTAACCCCTACAGCTAAACCACCAGAATGCCCTCTTGCAGGGATCCAGTACCAAAGAAAAACCTTATTAGCATTCATTTCTTTTAGCTCCCAGTCACAAAAGTCATGTTTGATGGTTTCCTGAATCGCCACTGTATCTAAATCTTCTTGAAGAACATGCTTAGCAATAAACTTTCTTCTATGAGACGTCCCTAAGCCTCTAACATTCCAAAACATCACTTTCATTTCAACCTGAAGGGTTTTGGGCTCCCACACCAGGCTCAGAATGATCCACAACAGCCTCCATGGCTTGGGATTCCAATCCTCTTAATTCATTGGAGATAACATCCATGTTATACTCCTTTAAATCTTCCTTATTTTGTGGAGCAGAATTCCTATTCAAAGCCTCTAAATGCTTATTGTAGTTACTTTCAGCTAATTTGGCTCTAGTTAGTTCTTCCATTTTAAAAATGTTTATTTGCTCCTCAAAGTTAGCAGAATCAATATCTAAATCAGTTATGACCGACATAAGTAAATCATCAGGAGTATTATTAAGAACAATAAAAGGATTCTGTGATGACATACCTGTCACTTCATCTTTAGCTGTTGCCCTCCTGGAAGCCTTTTCCAGCATGGAGACTCCATCTCTGGTCACCCTTTTACTGGCTCTAGTTGCCACAGCTAAGTGTTTCTTCTTTTTCCTTTTAGTTTTTGTCTTGGAGGCCTGCCATCCATGGCCTATACCCTCAGAGTCAGTGTCGGGTACAAAGGTAAGGGGTACCCTAACCTGTGATAATCTAATGTCTAAACATCCAGGCGAAATCCGACAGTCGACCAAGCAATGGAGGAAGGCCCGTCAGACGAAGGCCTACCCCACCGACAGAAAGGGCAGGCCATGGGCCAGCCCGTTACCAGAGGGATTGTAGGTGGAGTGACCTTCGACCTCGATCCCCTGAATGACGGAGAAGAGGTCGAATGAACGACCCTCTGCCGCGACCCCTCGACCGATTGAAAGGGGGATCGAACGAGCGCCCCCCAACCTCGACCCCTCAGATGACGGGGAGAGGTCGATCGAATCCCCCTCGACTCCAACCCCCCGAAGTGACGGACAGGGGGTCGAACGAACGACCCCCGAACAGGAGGCTCGATCAGCTCACCTGCTCCCGGTATGGGATAAAGGGAATCCTATGCTGTGGTCAGTCCCCGCCTAACGCCATGGGCGCTCACTACCTCGGTCAAATCCATCAAGTCATCACCCATACCCGGATTACCCGTCGACCGTACAACTACTGCAGCCACGCCTCGAGTACGGAGCACCCCCTCAAATTTTGGGTGAGGCAGCCCTCGACCGCGTTCTCAGGAATGTGTCAGGGTCACGCAGGCCCCGATACCCCTCGACCCAGGGGCTCGACCCTCATCCCCAACTGCTACGGCATGGGCCCATCCGATCCGTCCCGCTTCAACTGTGGAGTTCGCAGGTTCCACGCCATGCCGTCAGGCGACGACCAGTCCGCCATCACCATGCCTCGGAACACTAGAAGTACAGGAGGAGCATGGCGCACAGCGATCGACGTCTCGTCATAGACATGGCGCACGGACACGCCTCCCCTACCAATACGTATTAGGCCCCTGTACTCCTAAGCCTCCCCTTGGCCTATACAAGGGGACGCTGGGATAGTAGAGAGGGAGACGAACACAAAAACACGTCGAGAGGACAAGAACACAAGGACGAAGAGGTCAATCATCGACCCCCCTTAGATTCCTATACGAACTCTCACCATAACCAAACACAACACCAACCACTCACTTGCCTGATCAACATCTCAAGCAATCAACCAATTCACGAAGAGTAGCCCTGCTAGTTCTAGGCCTCGGCTCGCTCTGAGCACCCCCGTGTAAACCAGCTTGTACGGCCCTCCTGTATGAGCACTTCAGTGCAAGATAATGCAGTACTCCCTCCTCTTGCTGGACGTAGGGTCTTCTTTGCCCGAACTAGGATAGACTTTATGTTCTTCTTGTTTCACATCTGGGAGAGGGAGCACACAATATACAAATTTACTAGTTGGTGATCGACCCCCTGGGTCGAAACACCGACAATCAGTGTCCTTGCCTTGAAGAGAAATATTGTCAAAAGTATTCTCCCCAAGCAAGAACTCCTCCATTTTCTCCATGTTAGCTTTCTTCTGGAGCTCCTCTCCCTTTCTGTTTCCCTCCTCAGTTCTGGTAACTTTCAGATCGATTGTAGTAGGAAGCAGATCATTTTCTTGTGTGAGAGACTCCAAAGGTTCAGAGTCCTGGTGTTCATCAACCAGTATCAGCTTGGGCCATTTGAGTTTGTCCATCAGATAAGACCCATCTGCTCCATGCACAATCATTTGGTCTTCTGATGGGATAAGATAAGTCTCCTCCTTACTTTCTTCTGTCAGAGAGTCTTCCAAGTTATGTCCAAGCTTAAGCTCAATGGACTCCTTGTCCACTGAGATGTCACCAGCTTTATGCTCTGAGCTCAACACCACCAAGCCAATGGTTGGGTGGAAGGTATCCAAAGGAGTCGAAGCTCCCTGGACACCACTCTGGTGTACAAGCTCAACATTATCTTCTTGACCACCCTCACTGTATGCATCTAGTTCCCTATCCAGCCTCCCAATCCTCTCAAACTTGTTCATGTTTTTCCTACCCTTGTCCCCTTTGTAGTTATTATCAGGGTCCTAGTTGTATGAATCATCTGGCTTTCCAGGTCCAGGTGGTCCTCCTTTACTCCCCTTAGCTCCTCCTTTAGTATCTTCCACTTCAAATCTGAGGTTCACCCCCTTGCCATTGAAGAACACCTCCAAATCACCCTTGATAGCTTGAGGGTTCCTACATCTTCCTTGAAATCTCACAGGACCAGACCTGATCAAACTGATTTCATCAACCATTATAGGTTCAGCAACTAAATTATTCACTTCCTTGACAGTTTCCACATCTCTGGCCAGGTCAGGAAGTTTGTGGATTTTGATCCAGACTGTGTGTAGGACAGAGGAGGTTTCAGGATCTAGAGAGGATTTTTCCAGTTTCCCCCTTAAGCCCAAACAGGGACATCTCAAAGCAAGAGAACTTAGTGAAAGTGTCTAAAGTATTCTTATCAGGAAAGATAGCCAAAAAGTGTTGATTATCCATCATCCTTACTCTAAAATCCCAAGAATCTTTCACCAAATGTTTGAGTTCTTGGTCAATCTTGGCAACATTAGCTTCCCCTTCCAGCACAGTTAGCAATCCAGTTGAAGCCGATTCTCTGATCCTTACTTCTGGGATGTTGAAGGAGTAGAATCCTTGGCCTGGTATCCCAAAACCAAACATCTGAATCTTTTTACCCCCAAATTCTTGCAATCCACCGCCATATGGATTTGCTTTTGCACTTGTAGCAAACTGGCTCATTTGTACACTCAGACTGACGGTGACCAAATCCTAGGCAACGAAAGCACTTAATATCAACTTGTATGAGAAGCTTACCTCCAGAAGGGCCTGCACCACCCTTGTCATGAAAATCTCCTTTCCAAACCTCATTAGGCTTGCGCTCGTTTCGATAGCTCTCTCCTTGCTGGTTACGCTGCCAGAGATCCTGACTATTGGAACTACCCCCTTGTTGTGTCCCGTTCCAACCCCCTTGCTGCGTCCCCCTAGCCCGTTTGCTGGTTTTGATTCCTAGCCGGTTCAATCCTCCCCTGGATGAACGGCCTCTTACCTCCAAGTCTCTCACGGAAGTTTTGGTGCGGACCTTGTTCATTGGAAAACTCCATCCTTCTCCCTCTACCGCCTCCCCTATCTATATCACCACCTCTCTGCAGCTGACGATGGAGGTCATGATCCTGGAGCTCACCCCCCAGCAAATCATCCTCCTCCATCCAACCTTCTTGCCGCCTTTTGCCGGCAGGGCGAGGATGCTCTCTAACCATCAATTTTGGGTTGACAATTTCGGCGTAAGGCCGTTGTGGAATCGGGTGCGGCGGAAGAACACTAATTATGCGTGACGGCTGTCTGAGGATTTCACTTGGTCTGGCTGGGTAAGCAACATCCAGTGTGAGTCTTCCACGCGGAATCCAAACCCAACCAAGTTTCGGCCCACTGGCGGCCCAGGAGTGAGCAAAACGTGGATCCTGGCCCACTTGAGACAACGTCATTCCACCCTCGCAAAGAAAATTGAGGCAATTCTCCATACAGCCGATTACCCATCGGAATCATCTCTCCACCTTTAAATATTGCCGCTTGAAGAGTATGGGGTTTCTAGTGTGCTCTAGCTGAGTAACTAGACTGGAAGGTTTCACTATCTTGGCAACACTCATGGGGACATGTGACTCCTACACACAGGCACCAAGAAGCGAGCTAACTAAATATGATTATCACAGTCGTTCATTGACTTCTAAAGGTTGAATCCTTTGCTACCATGCTACAGTCATTCCATAGCCGGGTGATTGAGAAGGAGCCCACATTTTTTAAAAACACACACACACACAGGTACACTACAAACAAGCTTTGTTCATGTCTTGTTCTAGTATCACATTTTTTTGTTTTTTACAACTTATGTGTTGCTACTTCCTATTGGGAGCAGTGAAGTACTCCAGTGCGGTTCGTACGAATCTGTGAAACCCTTCAGTTCCATTGGCTGGCATCGTGGCAGCTATACGGTCGCAATTGGACTGATAAAATTCTTTTGAAGAGTGGTATGGATTTTCGTTGCTAATCAAAAAAGATCGTCATTGACTTCGTTGGCTGGCTCCGCAGTTAGCAAGGCGGACGCAATGAAGACTAGTGATGCAATAGCTCATGGCATGGTTACTCGCCTAGCTGTTGAAAACAATGACACGTATGGCATGGATTTTCGCCACAGTGATTTGTAACTCTTCTGTAGCATGGACTTTCGCTACAATACAATACAAAATTGTGGTATGGTCATTCGCCACAATGACTTATAATTTCTCGGTAGCATGGACTTTTGCTACAATAAAATTAACACAGAATTGTGGTATGGTTATTCGCCACAATGTTTAGTTCCTCAGTAGCATGGATTTTCGCTACAATTTAATTTTGTTGAGTTGTGGCATGGTCATTCGCTGCAACATAACATATTTTCTTTCTTGGCATGGACATTTGCTCGGATTGATACAAATAGTCGTTACTTTGTGCATCTATGAACAGGGGGCATCCACTGTTACCCTCTCATCACCTCTGTTCGCTGGCTTTTTCCCCCACATGAAGAGACACATGTTTGATGGCAGCGAGAAATAACAAGGCTATCACATTAACACGGTCATACTTGTGTCATCAAGCTAAGTCCTTTTCACTTCGCACAAGCACTTAACTTGATGAGGGGCATTTGTAATACGAGATTTTGTAACAATTTAGGCACGACTATAATATATTGCCCGTCTGTGCAATCGACACTTGAATTTATGTAATACAATATTTTATCACGTTTATGCGCGGCTCAATATTTTTGCCCACTCTGATCTTGTGTGATATGATGATTATGTCAGAGTGAGAGAAATGATTTTTACAGAATATTTTGCATAATTTTGTGGAGGCATAATTAATTCGCTGTAATTAAAGTGTGCTCGTTAATGGACTAATATGATAGGCTAATTAGGACTAAAGCTTTGGCATGACTAAAGCCCATGAGTAAGAGATGTCCACGGGCAAAGACTGCTAGCAGCCCATTTACAAATTTAGCCTGATGTACTTATCTCCCGTGCATATGCCACACGATGGAGTGGATAAGCTTCCTGGATACCGGCCACAGAGGCCTCGTCGCTCGGTCGTCCCTCATCCTCGGATCATGACGCGGAGAAGCGCTCCCCACGACGCGAGGTGGAGCAGCGGCCTCCTCGGATTCCTTGGACCATGACGCCAGCTAGCTCCCAAGGCCTTCGGGTATATATATCTAGGCAGTTCCTCGAAGAGAGGGGAGATCAGAAGAGCATTACCGCCGTCAGGCTGCACACACAAGCTTGCATCTCGCCACCACACCGCTGTTCACAAGCCGCGCCCACCACAGCACCACGCCACGGACGCCGTCGTCGCCGGACACAGTTCCGCACCGAGGAGGGTCGACGCCGTCGTACTCCCGGAGACCAGCCATCATGTTTGCATCGAAGGGTGAGATTCCCCATCTGTGGGTTCTTTGATTTTTTACAGGCATTTTGTTTTGCCGGACATCAAAGGTGGAGATGAGCAGAGAGAGAGAGAGTGAGGGTCAGGGGCGACTGGAGGTCCGGCCATGCCGATGCAGATCCTGCCGCCGTGGAGGAGCAGAGTCTGTGAGCAGAGAGAGAGGTAGCGAGGGCCAGTGGCGACTGAAGGTTTGGCCATGGCGTCGTGCTTGCAACCGTGGGGGGTTGTCTGTGGACAGGTGCAGGTGCTGGGAGAAGCTAGTTGCAGTATGAGTCAGAAAAGGGGTATGAAGATTCAACATCCGAGGTGAAGAGGAGCAGGAAGAGTGAGGGTCAGGGATGATTGAAGGTCTGTCCATGATTCAGTTCTTGCAGCCGTGGATGAGCTGTCTGTGTGCCCAGTGCAGGAAAAGCGCAAGATGGCGATTCAGTGAAGATAGCAGATTCAAGTATGAGAGGTGTAGATGGTGCAGTCAGAAGAAAAAGAAGAAGCGAGGTGCATTCCAGTTGGTGAAGTTAGGGTGCTGGCTGCAGGCTGTTGTAGCAGGTGTATGGGTGAAAGAGTAGAAGAACAACATCTCAGGAGTGTAGAGATGCAAGAAGTTTTTAGCTGAAGGAGGTTCAGTTATGATGATGCAAGTCTCTGTCAGAGAGGAAAGGCTGCTACTGTGTTGTTGTAGAGCGAAGGCAGAAGTTAGATTTGTTCGGCAGCTTTCAGGTGATGGTTGTTGCAAGATTCAGAAGCATGTGCAAAGCAGTAGATGCAGTTTTTGCAGAGAGCGATGCCAAGTGTGGGGGGGAAAGCCATGTACAGTGTTGATCAGATGCTGAGGAGGGTGGAAGATTGAAGTTCTGCAGATTAGTGGGTGCTGTTTTAGCAGAGATGATAGAAGGTAGTGAATTGGCAGGACAGAAGTAGCCGTATTTGATCCATCAGTGAAGTGAGATCCAGTAAAGGAGAAAAGGGAATATGATTTTGATGGCAAGCTAGAGGTGTTGTGTTATTCAGAGATGGGAGATCCTCTGTTTGAAAGAGAAATAGAGAAATCCAGCAGCTGTCATATGATTCAGAAGAGGCGTATGTGTTAAAAGGGAGGTGCAGCAGCAGAGTAGTTGCAGTCCTAGCAAGTTGATCCAGTAAAAGAGAAGCTTACGTGTGTGTGCATCGGTTGATGGCCGGAGAAGAAAAAATAATATAGTCCTGCTGAAGTTCAAGATGGGAAGAAGCAGACTTTGCAAAGAAAAATGATTTCAGGCATTTGAAGAGTAGCAGTGAGCCAGTATGACATGAGTAGTGCTTGGTCGGCATAGATGTGCCTGAAGTAGCTATCTTCAAATATGGATATGCACTTGTGCAGGTGCAGATGTCAACGGTGTGCAATGTACAGTAGCAATCAAGTAGCGCCTGCAGTGATGCAGTTCTTGAGATGTCAAGTATAGCTTTGGCTTGATGAGTAACAAAGGCTGATGAGAAAGGAACCGTCAGTTAGATTGGAGCATATGTGGTGGTGTAGGTGGAAAAGCAGTAGTGCAAGGCAAATAGAGCTGGGCATGTACCAGATTTGCTCAAGATGAACACCGATTGCAGTGCAGACCAGCATGGTCTAAACTCTGAACTTACTATGCCTGATTGTAGAGTTTGTCAAAATTACAATTTATATAACCAAGCTGTAATTGGTAGTAAGCAGTGGTTGCAAATACAGATTGTAAGCTCACAGGCCACAGAAATTCGAGTGAGAATCTTAGAGCATTTTGCAGTACCATTTTAGATCAATGGTTCCGATTAGACGGCAATAGCAAACACAGAGGCAAGCTGTCGAGTATGTTCAGAGAGAATTCAGCAGTGTAGTGATGTTGCAGTAGAAAATTTGCAGAGCCAAGGATCATGGCTAGTATGTTGTTCAGAGGTTGTTCCCTGAAGAGCAACGCTGCCCCGCTACAGTGAAGACTTTAGTGGAGGTGTGCCACCATTTTCAGTATTTTGACATCACGTGTGCTATGTAATAAGCAAGCTAATGTAATACAGTAGTTAGCATGTGCTGTGAGGTGTCAGGTTGTTGTGAGATTTAACTCAAAAAGAAAATAGCATGTACTGTGAAATTCTTACAAGTTTGAAGTATGTAAATATGGCAAGAGTTTAGCGGTCTGGTTGGGCCCTCTGATATTTGTGATAAGCTTTTGAACTTTCCAAACAGCCAGTATAATTGCAATTTGAGAGTGTCTCTGTTGTATTAAAGATCACACAAGATGAATAACATATATGGCAAGTCAGGTGGTGTATTCACGTGAAAAAACATTGTGACCTAAGAGTGGTTGTGTCGGGGTTAGCTCCTTGTGTTGAGATGATTAGCAAACCAACCAATGTCAGTTAATTAGCAATACACTTGCTGTCAAATTGAGAATGCATGGATTTTGGCAATGTCAACGCCAGAGTTTCTGTCATCTTTGTATAGACGCACAATTCTATACTCGGAACTGTCAGTCATGTCAATATGTTGTGGTGAAGTCATGATCAAATTCCTAGACCGACGAGGTTAGGAAAATGAGTTATCAGTTTACTCCGTGACCGACGAGGCAGGACGTTACTTGTTCGTGACCGACGAGGCCGAGCATTTCCACAGACTTCACTTCAAACGCCGTGACCGACGAGGCCGGATAGCACATGTCGCTGATTGACAAGGCTGTGGCAATATTATTGTTATTTAATATTATGTTATTATTCATGCACACTTGAAGATCATAACACTCAAGACCCGAAGACACGACCATCGTCGCAGCTTAATCGGAGGTTTTCCGCGGTCCAACACCGTGGATGTAATTAACCAGCGACCTTACGAGGCCCCGAGAACCAAGAGATTTTCAATCGATGATCGTCTGTTTAGTCAGATGTATTAGGCGCAACTCAATGTAAAGTGGAAACGTGTACTTTGTAATTCTCAAATGAATTAATAAAGATCTGAGTTCCCTGAATTGTTGAGTCTCTTTTACTTATTTTGTATACTTATGTATACTGACACGTCCGTCCGTATTTATTTATTCGGTCACATATTAGGGTCACTCTATGCGAAGGAGATGTTTCTTTTTAGCGAAACAACAGCGAAGGTTCTCGACACCCGCCCGCCATGGGCGACATCGAAGAGCTCGCCCCCATGGCCAGAGCATCTGACTGTTGATAGCTAACCACCTTGTGATTTCTCTCCACATCCCCAACGCCAACATCCTACCTATGGAAGCCTCCAGGTTATCGCAAGCGATCGACAAATCTCGGAGTTGGGGATCAGATTCCAGCCCCCTGAACAAATTGAATTTAATTTCATCCGCCATCTGATCACGCAACCGTCCGATCCCTCCTTGGGTTGTGGGACAGTATCCTGATTTGTCAACCAAACGTATAACCTGCTGATCCGGAACCATCTTTTTTTTTTTTTTTGAGATTTGCTGATCCGGAACCATCGTGAGGCGTCTTCGGGCACCCTTGCCCAAGTCGATCCCCTCTCCAATGGCCGGCCAGTTCTCCAACGAGGGCACAACCTCCCCAATGACGGCCTGATGTCCCGAGGAGGCCTCAGAAACGTCATGCAAGACGCCCTGATATCCACTGAAATTCCGCGACGAGAAATCAGAGAACCCACCCCGAGAAGAGGACTCACCGAGATTGAGCGCCCTCCATTGATCGCGACGTCGCTCCGCCGAAGAGGGTTCCGTCGCCGACGGTAGCAGAGACGGCGCCGCAGGATCAGCTCCTCCGAGTCGCCCTGGCACCGTGGCATGAGGCGAAGGCGGCGTCGCCCCCTGGTCGCCTTTCGTGGAGGAAACGTTTCGTCCCATAGAACTTCCTCTTGTTACGGCATCAACGAGAACGCATATGATCGGCCGATTCTCCTCCGCTGATCGCGAGACCAGCCTAGCGCTCTTTTTGGCCAATCGTTGTTCGCCTACTTCCCCGTGGCGACGGCACTCGCCGTCTTCCCGACTTCTCCATGATGGTGGCAGCATGATTGACATCCTTGCTTGTCTATGTCGAGGAGTAGACGAGGCAGGCAAGCTCAAGCACGTCCTCTCCAGGTTCTCTGCATTCATCGATGAGCTCACCTGCTCATCTTATTTGCCCTACCTTGGTGGCCACGGTCACGTACCAGGCCGGCTAAGCACCCCCGGCGGGTTCCTGTCGTCGGACAGCACTGACGACCAGGACCATCACCTCGCCGGCGACCCCGTCATGCTCGGCGTCGGCGGCCACTACCGCTTCATGGCCTTCTTCTACCTCAACACGTACCACGGCGTTCGTCGCGTCTCTCGTCATCATCATGCTGCTCATGAGCAGGACCGTGACGCGCCACGGCTTCCGGTCCTGCGCGCTCTGGGTGTGCACGTACGGCCGCCGCCCTCATCGGACTCACCGGCGCCTTCGCCATCGGGAGTAGCCGCAGCGTCAAGACTTCCGTCTACGTCGTCGCGTTGGTCGCCGCCGTCCTGCTCTACATCGGCCTCCAGATTCCGGTGTTCCTGTGCAATCCTGTGGAGACTTGGCTCCGCGATGTACAAGGAAATTCCTGAAACTGGACCGGTCTCCATCTCAAGGCGATGCTGATGGACCAGCTCAGGGATTCTCTGACCAGCAACAGCAAGGAAATCCTGACGCCGATCAGCTTCCGAAGAAGTCTCGCATGTATCTCCTCCTGTGGGGATTCTTGTTGCCTCTGTCACATACCAAGCGGGACTGGACCCACCTGGCGGCTTCTGCCAGAGCAATGCCACCACTGATGGACTGTTGCATCATCACTACCTCGCCGGCGATCCGGTCCTTCACATCACCTATCCACGGAGATACCTAGCTTTCTTCTACTGCAACGCGACAGCTTTTGTGGAATCCCAAAACCATGAGCAGGCCTCACATATTAGGCCGGCATGCAGGGCCGGTCCTGAAATTTAAGGGGCCTAGAACGAACCTATATGACTATGAGCCCTTAATATATGATATATACAATATAATCAATAAATATATGATATATGCATTAAAAAAAGGGAGTTGCTATATTTCAGTCGCTGAAATCCAACGTTTTTTCAGGCGATGGTCAGATCTTTATCCAGTGGTCACATCTGTTGCAGCTGTCTATCATCCACACACACCAATAAACAGGTCCGCGAATGAACCCGTAAAGCCACCAAACTACTTACCGGGCCCACCCAAACCTTAACGGGCGCATGAACCGAAGCCCGTTAATTGAATTGGTGCTCGTTTGGGCCAGCATTGAACTATTGGCCCAGTGAACACACTTACAAGCTTACTGATAAAATAACAACTCTGCAACTATAGAAAAAAACTCTACCACAAACCAAATACAATTTATATTCTACTCTACATGTATCGCTGACTAAACCACCTTCCAAGACTGCACAGACACCATAGCAAGGCCTTCTCCTCTGCATCTGAACTCATACTACTACCTCCGTTTCAATTTATAATTCGTTTGATTTTTTTTACTCCAATTTTGACCACTCATCTTATTCAAAAAATTTGTGTAAATATAGTCAAATTTAAGTCATTCATGTAGACTATTCATTAAATAAGTAAGCCACACCAAAAGAAATGATATTTTACACAAAAATTTGAATAAGACGAGTGGTCAAACTTAGGGTTGAAAAAGTCAAACGAACTATAATTTGGAACGGATTAAGTACTACACTAGTTGATCTGTGTTAGCCTTCCAACCTCCTTTGCGTCTGTCTCTACACTGCAACTCTTTTCTATCACACCTGGCACCTATCTAAGCCAGCTCTTCCTCTACCACTGCAGGAACAAAAGGGACGAATCCTTAACACCGTCAAGTGGAAAATGGTAAACAAAATTGAAACTTACATATCACAAAAATGGATATTGCACATGTTAAATACCATAACTACAGTTACTCAAATGTGCAATTGTCTACTAATAAATGTGCAATCAACAAATAGATACTAACCAGTATGATCCAAAGCAGGAGCCTGAAATTATTACTAATTTAACTATGGTGTGGGCTGCAACAGTCTATTCAGTGCACGGGAGCATGCAGTAGTAGCAGAGCGCGGCCAAGGTGCAGTTCGAACGCACTGATAGAGAAGATTTTAGGATTTGGAGTAAATCGACACAAACGAAAAAATAGTGCATACAAGACGGCAGAAGCTTCTTGGAATTCTGTCAGGGTACTCTCTGATTATGTCAGGGTATTCTCTGTAACAAGAAGATGAAAGATCAAAGGTTCAGTAATGTAACATGTTAACAAATTTCAGGATGTGTTAGCACAAATCACAAAATACATTTTTTTTCTATGAAAGGACAAGGACAAATAAGGTGTGTTGGCACAAATCACAATTAACAAAGTTTAAGATGTGTAAACACAAACCACAAGAGACAATTTTTTTCTATGAAAGTACAAGGACAAATAAGAGGTGTGTGTGGGCACAAATCACAATTAACAAAGTTCAAGATATGTTAGCACAAATCGCAAGAGACAATTTTTTTCTAAAAAAGGACAAGGACAAATAAGAGGTGTGTGTCAAATCACAATTACAAAGTTCAAGATGTGTTAGCACAAATCACTATGAAAGGACAAGAACAAACAAGAGGTGTGTGTTGGCACAAATCACAATTAACAAAGTTCAATATGTGTTAGCACAAATCACAAGAGACAATCATAGCTAGGGCTGCCTGACTAGATATGGACACACAGACACGGCAGAAGCCCAATAATTTCACGCCTCTAATACATATGTCTAACAATAAACAAGGCACAATGAATATATATGATCTTGAAAAAAAATACAGAACACATATATGAAAATTGCACATTTAAGATAGTGCAAGTAGTACTTGTTGATAATGCAATTATATTGTATATGTACATAATCAGAAAATCCAACTCATACATGTGAAGCTTGCTATGAGTACTGAGTACAGTTAACTTGTACTAGTGAAAAACGAACACACAAAAGCACATTTAACAAAACTATGGACTATGTTAGCACAAAGACAAATCTGATTCTATAATCAGCAATCAGGTTTGTACTGAGCCCTCACAAGGAGGGCTTATAACCATCTAAACATGGAGCCAGAGTCATTTTTAGTACAGAAACAAAGCCATGAAAAGTGGCTTTGGCCAAGGGTAGAAGCTTACTGGAATTCTGTCAGGGTACTTCTCTCTGACCCGGTTAGCCTCAGACTGTCTCTTCTCTATAACAAAAGGCATGACAGATCAAGGGTTCAGTACGTAACATGAATAAAAAGCTAAATTATTGTAGGGAAATGATGGAACAAGGCTGTAGCATCTGAGAACATACATAGAATTGTCTTTATGCAAAGAGAACAATAATGAATTTGGTCAAACTTGAAAAACTTTGACTCTCCAAAATTCTTAGAATGACTTAAAATTTGAGACGGAGGGAGTATCTATCAATGGGCAGTGTTCCAGAAAGGCAGAAACTGTGTTTCACTGGGAACTACAAATATGGCACCATCTCTATCAGTCCGCAGTGTCGTACAATTTGCTCAAAATAAAATGTCAGGTCACAAATTTTTCATTGGCATATCACTAATGACAAAGAGTAAATAACTACTTCTAGAAACTCAAACACATTGACCCCAACGCAACGATTACAAAGTATAAACACGATAAATAAACTAAAATTGAACTGCTACAGAATGTTTGACTTAGCAAATCCAGTAAAAATCCAACACAAGAGGACCCCAAATCTACAATAAGATCCTAAATCTAGATAGAAAATAGGTATATCAGAAATTTGCATAAAAATGATATCAGACTAAGGATGTTACTGCAGAACCGTGGTTGAGCACAACATGACAGCAGAGTAGCTTCTAGGAAAATGATATGTAAGCACACCAGCAACAACCATACTAAAATTTGCAAGTGACCTCAAATCTATTTATTTTACTTTCGTAGAGTAGTTAAACAAATTGTCTAGTATGAGCACGCACCCTGAGACAAAGATTTGTAAGAAGAGCAACCAAAGCAACAACGTCGACAATGACACAAATCCTACAACACTATTTTACAGTTACCCGAACATCTGCATTATCAACATCAACATCAACATCAACATCAATAAAGCCTGTAGTCCCAAGCAAGTTGGGGTAGGCTAGAGTTGAAACCCAATAAGATACCCAAGTCATGGTTCCGGCACTTCAATAGCTGCTTTCCAAGCAATCCTATCCAAACATAGATCTCTAGATATATCCCAAGCTTTTAAATCCCTATTCACCGCCTCCGCCCATGTCAACTTCGGTCTTCCTCTACCTCTCCTTATATTATTAGCTTGGCTTGGGACTCCACAGCGCACTGGTGCATCTGGCGGTCTCCTCTGGACATGGCCAAACCATCTCAACCAATGTTGGACAAGCTTTTCTTCAATTGGTGCCACCCCTAGGCGATCACGTATATCATCATTCCGAACTCGGTTCATTCTTGTGTGACCACAGATCCAACGCAACATGCGCATTTCTGCAACACTCATTTGTTGAACATGTCGAGCCTTTGTGGGCCAACATTCGGCTCCATACAATATTGCAGGTCTAATTGCTGTCCTATAAAACTTGCCTTTTAGCTTTTGGGGTACCCTCTTGTCACATAGAATGCCAGAAGCTTGACGCCACTTGATCCACCCTGCTTTGATTCTATGGCTAACGTCTGCATCAATATCTCCATTCCTTTGTAGCATCGATCCCAGATATCGGAAGGTGTCCTTTTTAGACACGACTTGACCTTCCAAACTCACATCTGCATTATCAAAAGACAAAAAATTTATTGCTTAAATTTTAATCAAAGCTGAGAGGTTCATGTCTTGAGAGATTCAACAAGAATCGTAGATACTTTTTTTTTTCTTCTGGCCAACCTGTGGTAACTTTCCCTTAATTTCACTTATGAAGTTACAAAAAGTCACATCTAAAAGCTATCAGTCATCAAATATTTCAAATTAATTCAGATTTAATCTTGCCTTCCAAAGCTTTTGGGAACTTATAAGATGCCTAATTCTGAGGTTTAGGGAACAAACTATATAAACAGACAGTACAAAAAAGAACAAGATATCTATAAATGAAGTGAAGGTAATATTACCTTTTCTGGTGGCACTGAGTCATACACACATACTGATCCACCACAAAAAATTATAAGCTGTGCGCGATTAGCTGAAGGATTCGACATCGGCAACAGGACCTTGAAGTAAAGAATGCAGAAAAATAAGAACATGCAAAGGCAGATAAAATGTCATCTCTGAATTAAAAGTAGGCAGATCCATGTTACCCTCACTAGTAGTTCAGATTAAAACATGTAGCCATAGAATGTGTGTGCAGGCACAGGAAGCAGTCATCCTACTTCCTAATGAATGCAAAATGGAGGTACATTTCTGATACAAAGATATGTCTACTTAGCCAGTGAATGGATTGACTTCCTGGACAGTGGCTTTGAAATCATCTGTATGGACTTAGTGGTATAGAAAGCATTTTTGTCAGTCACAAAGATTTTTCCTTGAATTTGATTAATTCATATGTCACTGTTGTGGTGGACGACAACTAACCAGGAAACAAAATGGAACTGAAAATAGCAGAACTATACATTAATTGTTCTAGGACTGTCAAGAAAAAACAAACAAATGCTTCTGAAGAAACATTACTGAACAACTAAATATAGCACAACAATAGATAGTTTACCAGGCTACTTCAGGAAGACGAAAAAAAGAAAAATCAAACAAATCCAAGCTGACGGAGCAATCGAACTAGCTCTAAAGACGACTGCTATCCTAGCAAACAAATCATCCATACCTTAAATCTCCTAAAGCCCCATCATGCTTACAGCTGCTGCAAGTTCCATTTGATTGTGTGCTTCAAATAGCTCTAATACAAACACGTTCCAGTAATCCAAGCAGACCTGTAAAGTTTCATAAGAAGGCCTGTAAATTATCCAGTGTTGTAAGGTGGCCATACACCATATTTATATGACAAATATATTTCAACATCACAACATCCCTACCTTAAATAATATATAAGAAAAAAGTAAGGCTCAGCGTTTTCATAGGCACAATTCACATTCAATCACTCACAAACTTTAGCAATCGTCAACTTACCATAAGGGTTGTAGAACCTACATACACCATAAGGGCTAGGCTCCTGCTTCAGTTCTTCCAGCACGTACAGAAATTCAATATTCATATCTGAGTTCCTGATTGCTTGCTGGAACAAGCAATCCTTTCAATGTCTAGAATGTAGGGAGCCAATCATGTAGAATAGACAACAAATTCGAGTCACAAAAGAACAAGCTAACACATCAAAGCTTTGGTAATTAAGCTTGAAAGGTCCTATCCAAGGCTAGAGGGGGGGGGGTGTGAATAGCCTAAATTCAAAACTCAAAACAAACTCAACAACAAGTTAGACAATAAGGTGGCGTAACTTAACTAGCAATAGCAAACTTAAGGATGCGAAGCCTCCTACCACAATTTCTATTCTAATAGTTCTAGGATCCCTCAAATCCTACACAATTCTAGTAGCCCTCTAGGCACAACCTAATATACTAAGATAAGTATGAAAAGGTAAATGCTAAGATGGGAAGAGTGATTATACCGCCGTGTCGAGGTAATGAGCGAATCACAAGAACTCCAAACAATCCAATCAATCACACAAGGATGACACTTGATTTTTCACCAAGGTTCACTAGTTTTCCCACTAGCTACGTCCTTGTTGTGTCGACTCACTCACTTGGAGGTTCACGAGCTAATTGGCATCACACACCAAACCCGTCACTGGGTGCCGCACAACCAACACAAGAGAGGACACTCAACAACACACGCAATCCACTAGAGTTACCTTTGTGATCTCCCACGGGGAAGGCACAAGAACCCCTCACAATCTTCACTTGTGGTCGACGAAGCACAATCACCAAGCTTCTCGAATCCACACCGCTTGCTCCAAACCGTCTAGGTGAAGGCAATCACCAAGAGTAACAAGAAACTAGCAGCGGTATCAACTCCCAAGTGCCACTAAGATGAATCACTTCATGCAATGCACTAGAACACTCAACGAATGGATGATCAAATGACTTAGAGATGAGTGGGAGTGTGTGCAACAAGCTTCTCAAGTGTATGCAATATCAGAATGAGAAAGAGAGCAGCCTTGAACCGTCACACACCCTTTTATAGCCCCCTCAAAGGAACTAGCCATGCACTTGGGCTTCTGAAATCGTGACCTCTGGACTACTTTCAAGACCACCGGACCAAAGCACATGGTCTGACGGTATGGTCCGACGCCTGGTCCGGAGCCTAGTCCAGCGCTTCTGCATGCACCACGTTTCATCTGTCTTCTGAAATTGACCGTTGGAGATACAAAACTTCTAACCTCCGGACCACTTGCCATAGTCTGGAGCCCCTGGTCCGACGCTTTTGCCTTAGCTTCGACTTTGGAGTACAGTGAGCACCCATGCTCCGGACTTTGGTCCGGAGCTCACCACCGGACCATATCTTCTGGTCTGGAGCTTCTCCAGTCCTTCGACGATTTTACGCAGGTAGTGCCAGGGCTCCAGACCACCAGTCCGGAGTTGACCACCAGACCATTTCGCCTGGTCCGGAGCTTGCCTTGATCTCCTGCTGAGCCACCGGACTCTGAAAAATGGTCTTCTGATGGTCTGACGCACCACCGGACCACTAGCCCGAAGCCTTCCTGCCTGGGCACTGCCCGAGCCTGAACCACCGGACTACTTTCAATAGTTCGAAGCTCAATTGCAAAATGGTCCGGAGCTCCTGTATTGATCAGAATCTTCTTCTCTTTTCTTCCCTTGATCTCATGTGCCACCACCAAGTATTTCACTGACTTGTGCATGTGTATTGACATATTTTATCCAGTTTACAAGGGATTGTTCATTAGGTTTTAGATGCAATGCAATATGATCAACCTAATGGCACTTGATAGGTGTAACCACTAACTATTTTCCCCTTTTTATAGTACGGTTATCTATCCTAAATGTGATCACACCCACTAGGTGTCTTGATCACCAAAATAGAAAAGCCCTATTATACCTTGCCTTGAAAAGTTTTAGGGACTTCTCCTCTTCTCTTCTTCTCCAAGTGTGGAACCTTTGCTAGCTTTCTCCTTAGCCACCTTTGCTCCATCACTTGTCACATTTTCTCTTCACCTTGTGTACTTAACCTACTCACACTTGCTAGGTTAATACATAGGTTTCATCAATTACCCAAAACAATAGAGATCTTTCAATCTCCTCCTTTTTAGTAATTGATGACAACTGCAAACTTAGCATATGATCATTATATGGAGTATGTAAAAGAACAATTATTCTAGAGAAAGAAGACCAGACAAAATGCTCCTCCGATGCACCTTCACTTGTAGCAATAGGAATTGATCCATGCGGGATACTACTACTAAAAAATGCTTTCAGGTCGACAGTACTGTAACTTTGTGAGCATTTGCCTGATGTAGTGTACTAGGAATTGATACATGAGCGTGTGGATGGTTCCTGTTAATCTTTAGAAGGCTGATGCAACTCACAAGGCTATTGACCAAATAATTCAGGTTAATACATAGCATTTCTTGCTTCTAATTGCTAAGCAGGGACACGGATTGATGGATCAACATTCCTCGCCAGCCGCAGCAATACTGATGAGCTGGAACTTCAGCGCTGCATCATTAGAGCTACCTGATGAAAGTGCCGGCAGCATGATCATCAAGGTCACCCAACCTGATGAGAGATGATTTAGCAACCACGAGGGTGCAATACAACATCTGTGCTGCAGCCAGGGAAGAATTTCTGTTTATAACGTGAGCAAAAGTTTCTCAGAAAATTCACGTCCTAGGAATTCAGATATGGGAAGAACTTCTTGTGCTTTACAGACAGGCCATGTGACATGGAATGCAGTAAAGAAAAGGTGCACTCATATGGTACATAATTAGACAACATCGGCTTGTTTCAGTTTTAACTTCCTAGAAATGCTACCTGCAAGTTTTAAGTACATTGAAACATCCTCATTTGTAATAATATGAAAATGCATATTTGTACCTGCTAGCTAGCCATACATTTTTTTTTTCTTACTTCATTGTGAAGAATGTTTCAATGAGGAATACAGTGTAGCATTCCATTACAACTTGAGGTTCTTACTACCTTTTCTAATTGAATTTTTGTTGGGGCATTTTTATCTATTTATTGATTTATTGATGTATGAAGGGAATTTCTACAGATTTTCAATTTTCAAGCCTACAATAATATCTTAAACACATTATAAGCAAAATATAGTAAAATAGAGTTGTAGTGAGCATGCTATTATGGATGAATTTGCTTGCTTTGATTTCAAAGAAACACATAAATTATATGCTTTATTTATTATTAATTGTTTATGCTCCATTAACGCTTATGTAATAATGATGATTAGCTATAAACATGTGGAGGAAGAGCAGCATCACTGGTGGTTACTCGCTGGAGGGTGTGGAGGGGAGTGAGGACGTTTTTTTTGCCCTGTAGAAGGGCGCCTGCTGGAGGAAGCGAGTGGACTGCTGGCGGACTAAAAAAGAACGGCAGTCAGGGAGGCGAGTGGACGGCTGGTGCAGGCGTGCAGACGATGTTAGAAAAATTGTACCATGTATATTTCGCATTAAAATTTGAGTAACGTTTTAATTGTCTATCCTTTACAAAGACTTTGTGTGATATTGATGTGTGAACATCACACTTGTGGCATCGTTTTTGAGTAATAGTAAACACATGGTTATACATATATTATTCGTGGATTTATCTGTGTACGAAAGAAATAGATATTTCTTTTTGTTAATATAAAATATTATTTTATTCGTATCACGGAAATGTCTATATAGTAGAATTGGTGAGCATGTGACACCATGTTCTTCATGACTATTAATTTTGTGAACTTTTTTGGATTAAATATCAATTTAATATCAATATTTAATTTCATAGTATTGTTATTTTACATGTGATATATATATTTTAGTACTAAAGTTTAATTGTCTCGTAGCAACACACAAACACGCTACCTTAAAGCACGAGCAAGAAGAAAATTACCCATTCAATCAAATAATATAAAAACAGAAATTAGTCACATAAGGGTAGACCTTGTGATATATTATTGTACGATCTATGTGTTTTTAATATAAATCTATGTGTTTTTAATACAAATTTTTTGTTATCCCGTAGTAACGGACGGGTACGATACTAGTACTATATATAAAAGTAAGTGCACTTCGTTAAAAAGACAATTGTCTAACAGTGGTAGTTGTACTCTACTCTGAGTTGTGACTTGTGAGACTTAGGTTAGAGCCATAGGTGCAGCATTTTTTTTAATTTTTTCGTGTGGAGTTTAAATGGGCTGCTTGAGAGAAGAAGTGGGAGGCAGGTCAGGCCTGTATGGGAGGATTGGGCCGGATCGGCCCATACAAGGGACGAGATCTGCTTGAGACAAGAGGTGGGAGGAAGGCCGGCGCTGAGCCTGTGGCAGGCCAGACCGGTTGGAGAGCTCGAGCCGGATCAGCCCATATATGAGGGAGGGCGCTGCTGTGAGGGAGAGAAGGGGAGTTGGGCTGGATTCAGGGGATCAGTCTATTGAGAGTTTTATGGGTTCTATAATATTTTACAATTTTATTTTTTTTAAAAAATCCTAAATTTAATCAAAATATAAGCAAAGTTTAAAAATATTTTTTGCACATAAATAAAAACCATTCATAGAGCATAAATGCAACAAAACTTTATGACCTATGTCATATTTGAGTTTAATTGGGAAATATATCTTGCTCCTCTACTAACTAGGTCTAGAGCTAATTAATTCTAGAAAAAATTAAATTATGGAAAAAAAAGTGAACAAAACTAATTAAAAGAAACCTTTTCCCAACTCAATAGTTTTGTGTAGCCACATGCATGCTTGAACCACTATTCAAAATTGGAGATGTAATTTTTTAATTTGCCCGAGCACCATGTTTCGTTACTCTTCACACATTGAACATTTAGGTTACTGCATGCTATCAGGTGGGTTCTACATGAGGAAAAATGAAAGGTATGCATATGGAACCCTCCAAATACATAGGTAAAAATAAAAATATACATATGTCACCTACTTAATACAAGAAAAAAAAGAAAAGATATGCATATATGGCACCCACTTGACTAGTTGGGAGTTGGACCCATCTTAGCAGCAAGGCTCACATGCTACCTTGGACAACAATGTTTATACAAATCAATCAAATAATTTGTGACACATCATCCATGTCATATATTAATGACATTTACATTTTGACCTTTATGACATGGCAAGGATGGTCATAATATACAATTAGACTAGCTTTAAGTCATTTTTTTGTGACATGGATTTACTTAAGTCACTAAATTGAGATGCCTCTAGAAAAAATGTCATAAACCGGTTGATTTAGTGATATTTTGACCTAATGTCATGCTATGGATGTCATAAACCAAGACATTTCTTGTAGTGTTAGTATATTAGATTGGGAGCCAATAGACATGTACATATATAGGTGTTTACACGAAAATTTGGCAAATCATGAGAAAGAAAGGAATCAATCGTCGACGCTCAACAATCGGGGGAACTGTTTAATATATATGAAATGTATGACGTTCAAGAGCTTCTCGGTGGCCAGGGAATATTGTTTTGTGATTTGCATGCACATGAAGAAGATTTAAGGAAAGAGAGACATGAATGCACACGACATCAGGTTTGCTCACGGCCAATGCAAGTATTTGGCCATTTATCTCATACAAGGCTAAAAAGACTATTTTTGGAAGAGAAGTGCAAGGAAGGAAAGGAATATAAGCTTACGTGATTTGGTCTTGGACAGAACAAGATAAAAGACAAAATGATTACGTACAACCAAATTAATTAGGAATAGTATATTCTAATTGCTTGGCATGCAAGGAGACGTACATGTACGTGATGAAAACCAGAGTCCATGTATCTTAATATTCCTTTTTATTTTAGATATTTCTTTTGAGGCAAGTTTGTACGTTATGACTAGCTAGGGTTATTAGCCGACGGGTATAAATATAAACCCCGGCCATTGTAAACATCATCTATCAATCAATCAATATACAACTTTTCGGCTTCACGCCATCCCTTATGAGTAGGAGTAATGTAGGTACGACGATCTCATCATCAACACAGTTGGGTGTCATCCGGTGGGCGCAACCATTGATTTCTGTCTAAACTCAACGTCATCCGGTGGACGTCAAGCGCTCGATTAAGTTAAGTATCATCCGGTAGATGCAAGCTTCATCTAGACAGAGGTTAGTTATCAGTTTGAATCGTTGTTCATGGGGCTGCATTGCTTCAATCTCATATGAGTAATTGTTCAGGCTAGTTATCAGCTCTATTAGATTGACGATCTAATAGATTTATTAAGTTAACGATATTGTTTATTATGCACTATTTATCTATTGCAATAATATCTTATCCAACACTACGTGAAAAACGATTTTGCGCAGCGGGCGAAATTAGTTTTCTGCAGCGGGTAAACACGTCCGCTGCGATGCTAAGGTCACGGTAAATCGTGACCTTCTCGCGGCGGGCGTGTTTGCCCGTTGCAGTAAATCGATTAACCGCAGCGGGCAACATAAGAAGCCTGCTGCGGTTAATCATTCAAAAAAACAAAAAGAAAAAAAACCCTAGATAGGCCTGCCGATCCCATCCACGGGCTAGCCGAGCCCATCCAGGTTGCCGCCGTCGGGTGCTCTCCGCGCCAGATCCCGCCGCCGGTGATGGAGGAAGGGCACCGACCGTGGATCCAGCCACGACCACCGCCACCTCCGACCCGCGCACGCGCCGCCGCGACTGACCCCGCGCCCGCTCCGAGGAGGCCTGCGCCCAGTCCGCCGCCGCGAGCCCGCGCCGAGGAGGAGGCCGCCTCGACCCCGCGCCCGGGCCGCCGCCGCGCCCCGCCGTGGAGCCCCGCGCCGTGGAGGAGGCCGTAGTGGAGGAGCCCCGCGCCGTGGAGGCCGCCGTGGCCCCGCGTGCTCGCGCCGCCGGGCGCCAGCTCCTCTGCGCGGGCCCACGCGGCCGCGACCAGCGGCCCCGCCTTGCGACCCCGTGCGCCCGGGACGCCTTGTGTCTGCGCCTCCGTGCGGCCCCGCACGCTCTTGCTGAGGAGCCCCGCACCGTGGAGGAGGCCGCCGTGGAGGAGCACTGCGCCGAGGAGGCCGCCGTAGCCCCGCGCGCTTGCGCTGCCGGGTGCCAGCTCCTCTGCGCGGGCCCGCGCCGCTGCGACCAGTGGCCCCGCCTTGCGCCGCCGCCGCCGCGCTGAGGGAGAGAGAGAGAGGGGAGGCTGAGGATGGGAATGAAACCCTAAGTGTTGTATTTATACGTGGTGTGGCTATTGGGCTTCGCCTTTGGCCTAATGGGCCCGGCCTTAACCGTGGCGGGCCTTATAGGAGGCCCGCTGCGGTAAATCGACGTCCGCTGCGGTAAATACCCTATTTACCGCAGCGGATAAAAATACCCGCTGCGGTAAATTGAAAAAAATCCATCACAGAAAAGGATGGGGTTTTTCGCAGCGGGCAAAGAAACTGTCCGCCACGGAGGGTTTTTTTGTAACGCTGCGCAAAATCGATTTTGACGTAGTGCAATCTCGACTAATGAATTGGCTTGTGTGTTAATTTTATCTAGATCTATTACTTTCAATGCTTGACGAGACAGTAGATCTAAGAACTTATCGGCTAATTCGTTGGACGTGATTGTTACATGTAGTCAGGTGGACTAACGAGCCAACTCGGCTCGTTCTAGCTCATTAAGATAACGAGCCAGCTCGGCTCGGCTCGCTATCGTAATGAGCCAGAAAGTTTGCTCGGCTCGGCTCGTTAGTGAGCTCGAGCTGGCTCGTTAGGCTCGCGAGCCAGACAAGAAAAACATATAATATATATATTTATTTAAATTTTGAGAATAATAATAATCTAAAAGTTGTTTATTCATAAGTCTTAAATCAAACAAAAAATAATATGTATTAATATATTATAATACTACACTACACATATATTATATATACTTTATATATATATATAATGCATCCATAATCTATTATTAGTTATCCATAATTCATTTAAAAAAAATAAACTCATATAAACTCAAATTTATAAAGTTAAAATTCAATCATTAATTAATTATAAAATGTAAAACATGAAGTCTTATAAAACTAATAAAGTTTAAGATCAATAACTTTGGTTCATTAGGCTCACGAGCCAGCTCGAACCAGCTCGAGCCAGCTCGTGAGCTGGCTCATTAACTAAACGAGCTAAAATGTTGGCTTAGCTTGTTGAAAAATATAAACGAGCCGAGTCGAGCGAGCTACCGAGCTGCAAGCTTTTCGTCCAGCCTTACATGTAGCGGGTTCGAGACAGACGTTTGGTTATTAGATTGGTTTGAGGCTGGTTGGATCTGATTCAATATACATGGTACAGCTGCATCTACCGGACCCCACTACCATGTGTGTTGGGTATATTTGTCCAGTCTTAGATCTGTCCGGAGCTGAGCGTATGAATCTTGTTCAAGCTCCATGGATCTCATATCGACTAACGTAGCCGATCTGGTTGCGTTTCAATCATACGATGCATGTACTTTACTGTCTTAATTTATCATATCTATTGAATGTACTAGACGTGGCTTAGCTTGTTTACTTTTATGGCTGCATGGAAACACCACAATGCTAGTAAATCAGTCAGGTTATCAGGTTAATTGTCATCATGGCTGCATGGTAACACACCTCTGTTGATGGTTAATCTTTATCTGATATGCTCAGTAGATTTGGTAGTTTGATGTCGATAATGTTACATGTGTCGCATCTTTACCTTATTATTGTAATAAGATCGGCTAATTATACATCCTATGCATGAATATCATGTGATAGTGGTTCATACATTATTATTGCACTTTAAATTGTTCGGAGTTGACTCTTTAGTCAATATCCTACTTTCATCGACTATATGAGAGCCGCACACTCATAGAACTGTCTGGCAACAACCAACATGTTCTATAATTTGACGTTTCATTTCCTTGTCAATTGCAGGTCAAATTGACTAGCACGCCTGGGATCAATCACCGAAGTGGTCTGAGCCACTTTAGATGTTTAGGAGATCAAGCTCTGCTGCAGCACGGTCTCCGCAAGCCTTACGCGGTGCTGACACTAGAAGACCCCATTTTTAGCGTCAACAATAGGCAAGGAGGACCCTAGGCTGGTTTATAGACATGGCCGGCTCGAGCGGGTACTGTGGATGCGGCCGACGCGGGCGAGCGCGCACAGCGCGGCGAGGGGGGTCGACGCGGGATTCGCGGCCAGCGTGGGCGGATGCGGCCGACACGGGCTTCGTCGCTGTCGCGGGCGAGCGCGGCCGGCGATGGAGGACGGGGCTGGCACGCCGAGCGGGTGGACGGGGCCGACACGGCAAGCGGGGCCGGAGTAGGCGGATGCAGCCGAGCGTGGCCGGTGCGGCATGGCTGGCTGGAGCGTGTGCTGCGGACACGGCCGACGAGAGCGAGCGGACACGGCCGGCGCGGACGAGCGAGGCTGCCGTGGGCGGACGCGGCCAGCGTGGGCGTCGCGACCGAACCCAACCATGGAAACTTTCTCCCCAACTCGAGTTTTTAGGCAGTTATTTTTTTGTTTCTTTTTTTGATGGAGCAGGATTCCCGGCGGCAGCTGAGGCGGAGGATTTTTATGCGGTTATTTTTTGTTTCCTTTTTTTTTGCCGGAGCAGGATACCCAGGATGCCCAACGCGAATGGATTTTTCTTTCCGGATGGAGCAAGATTCTATCCTCATTGTTCGCGTGGAACGCCTGGCACGCGGGTTAGTGCGGGATGAGTGATGAAGCTTTGACAGAAACAATCTATCCTCAATTTATGATTTGACTCTTTGTAATTTTATATTTATTTTAATTTTATGATTTTACTCATATGCCACCGTAGTGATAGCACGGGCAATATACTATTGTTTCAAACATGTCACAACTATCGAATGCCTATGCATTGTTTATTTTTTTCATGCTAAAATCTTCTCCTATTTAATTACTTCAACAGCAACACAATCTAACACCGTTGGACCAGCTAATCCAACTTGGTAAAAAGTTCAACTCTGCAAAAACAAATTAGTTATTTTTTTAAAACACCTTTCTAAATTAAATCGTTGCGTTAGCACAGACATTAGACTAGTATCCATAATGGGTCAATGACCCATGCGCCTACGCAGCTGTCTAACCACTAGAAGTGCTACTAGAAACTGCCTCAACAGTTCTATGGATTTTAGGTATTTCTTTGATTTTTTTTGAAACATTGATTTCATTTTTTTTAATTGAACATGCAGGAGGTTTCCTTCAATATTCTATCTAGATTGCATGTGCCTTTTATTTTTAGCACACATTTTGTAACATTTCACAAATACATGAGGGAGAAGCTACTAAAGGTCACCATCTCCTCGTCATGGGAGGGGTTGAAGTGGAAATATGAAGGAGCCGTTGTAGGAGTTAAAGTTCTTCTGTTGAACCTTGTTTGAAGGATAATCTTGTGACTATGGGTGTGTTTAGATCCAAAAATTTTTGGGTTTTGGGCAATGTAGCACTTTCGTTTTTATTTGGCAAAAATTGTCCAATTATGGACTAATTAGGTTTAAAAGATTCGTATCGCGATTTCTCGGCTAACTGTGTAATTAGTTTTTTTTTCGTCTACATTTAGTACTCCATGCATGTGCCGCAAGATTTGATGTGACGGGTACTATGCAAAATTTTTTGGGAACTAAACGGGGCCTATATTTTGCAGTTGTGCCATGCTTAGTTACTTGTGTTTGCTGACGCTGAAAGTGAAATAAGGTGTGTGTATAATTCTTCTACTATAAATAAAGTTGCATGGTATGCACGTGCGACACACGCATGTGCATGCTCACTAGTCTACTGGTAAAAGGACCATAAGATTATGAAACACACATTTCAAACCAATCAACAGGCTATCTGAGACCTGAGTTCTAGACAATTTCATACATTTCACTGAGTGTAAATCCAACATTAGAGAAATTGCCTACGTGTTCTAGTTTCAATTTGTTAGCGCTCTTAATCTATGACATAAAGATAAACATGTCCTCAGAGCTTGGAATAATAAGAAATTTAAAAGGTGGATATTTCTTTGCAACATACCTAAATGAATGAATCCTCCGACTTGTTGCTCCCAAATGGACACAAATTTCTACGACATGAGTCCATGGTTCTTGAGCGCTTCGACGAGCTCTGCAACACGTATTCCTGCCTACCGGCAGCGGCGCATACCGGAACGAGACACCCTTCTTGTGTAGCTCGTCGGCGGGGAACAAAAAGGAGTAGTAGGTCACGGCATCCGCAGCCGAGGAGCAGCAGCGTGTAGCTTGCGCACTTGTAGAGGTCGGCGTCGGAGGAGATCTGGAATGGGTGGAGGAGGGGAAGGTGGTGGCAGCCGGTGAGGATAACTTGAGTGAATAAATTCAATTTGCTTGCTCAAGCACCTTGAAGCCTTCATCTCACCACCAAGTACCTGTAACATCCAACTAAGCACAATTTGGTACCCAACACTTGTTGGGTCCTATTGGATTAGACAACATGTGGTTAGGAACCTAAATGGCCTTAATACTAGTTTGTGGTGAACACATCAACTTATTAGTGTAAACTCCATTTGTGGACTTCCTAAGCATATCATCATACACAAATTTGTTCGGCTAGAAACATTACCATTGGGGCAATCATAGCTTAGATGCCCTTTGCTTCTACAATTATAGAAAATGTGACCTTTGTTTGCTCTATGCTTGTTTTGTTTGATGGGACAATTATCAACCATGTGTCCCATCTCATTGCATCCATAGCATTTTTGTGTTGTGACTTGGGTGTTCTTTCTTATCTCTTGTTTCATCGATTTGGTGGAAACCTTTTGTTCGACAGCTTCAACCTTGTTGGCCCAAGTCTTGTGTGGACACATGGCACTTTCATGCACATACAAGCCACAACCATAGCATAGTCTTGTTCCATGCTTCTTGCTCTTGGTTGCTTTAACATTGCTTGTTGTGTGATTCGTTTGTTGGGCTTTAGAAGAAGCAAGGTTTGAACCCTTCTCAAGCCTCTTCACCATGCTAGAACGGTTATCTTGAGAAGGTTGTGCTTTCGTCTTACCCTTCAACCGAGTCACATCTTTTCTTAGCTTGTCAAATTCTTCTTTGAGCTCTAGGTTTTCAATAAGATTTTGCTCAAACAAAGGTTGCTAGCTTGAGAAACACGCTTAGCACATGAAATATTTAATTGAGATGAAGTGCAGTGGGAGTGTGGGTGTGAGGTTGAGAAGATTTCACCGATGTATAATCACAACCTCATGAGCGATCTCAAGCATGATATGTGATTCTACTAATTTCTCATGTGAGCACTCTAGATGAACATAGTTAGCTTGAAGAACATTGTATTTGCTTGATAGTTCATCTAGCTTTGCCTTGCACTACTACAAAAATGAACTTGCGCAACGTCTTGAATTAGCCCTCTGTGGCAGACACCAATTTTTGCCCGTTGTAGTAAATCACATGATTTACCGCAGCAGACATTTTCTATTTACCGTGTCAGACGTCTTAAGAAGCCCGCTGCGGTAAATCGATTTACCGCAACGGGCATACTACAAGGCCCGCCACGGTTAAGGCCGGGGCCCAATAGGCCCAGTCGAAGCCCGTGTACCGTCTTGAGTATAAAAGCAAACAATTAGGGTTCTACTCATTCACTTCCTCTCCCCTCCATTCGGCCGCCTCTCCTCTCGTCCTCTCTCCTCTCCCAACTCTCGACCGCCTCTCCACTCTGAGCCGCACAGGAGTCCATGGCGGCTCTTCGCCCTCCCCACCTCTCCACTTTGCCCTCCCCCCCTCTCCACTCCGACCTTGAGCGGCAGCGGCGGCGCACGAGGAGGCGGTGCGCGAGTAGCCGGCCAACACGGAGGCGCCCCGAAGGAGCAGCGGTGCGTGGGGACCTAGGCCCTCGCGTCCCGGTGGCGTCCAAGCGCGCTCGTTGCCGGTCGAGTTCTACCTCGACGGCCATCTCCACGCTGGATCCGGCTTTGACGCGTGAAGATCCGGCGTCGACGGCCACCTCCGCGGCGGATCCGACGTCGACGGACACCTTCATGGCGGATCCGGCGTCGACGACGACCTCCACGGCGGATCCGGCCCCGACAGTTGCTGGTTCGACGGAGGGCGGCTTGGCGTGGCGGCGCGACGTGCACGGAGGGCGCAACTCTTCGGCGCGGGCGGCAGCGCGTCGCGGACGGCGCGGGCTGCACGGCGGCACGGGAGGCGCGGCGGTGCTGCAGCTCTGGATCTGGATGGGCTCGTGGATGGGCTTGTCGGGCATGTCCAATTTTTTTTTTGTTTTTTTAAAATTATTAACCGAGGCAGGCTAGGTGTCTATTGCTAAATCCAGTACTCTTGACCATGTTTGTGTAGGATTTGAACAATGAAAACAATTGAGTGAGCAAGTTACTAAGTATGAAAATAAGAATGCCTATCAATTAGAAATAAATCAAAATTCCTATTTATTGTTGCCTATCTTATTTTGATTGCCAAACTACAGACTCAGCCTGCTGGACCTGGACGCCAATAGGCCTCGTCGTCTGGATCATGGAACAATATGCCATCCTTGTAGTTGCAACACCTCTACAGTGCAAAACAAGGACAACAAAAGGTGACCAAATCGCTAACCCCTACCGCAGCAAAATAGGCAGGGAGAGCAGCAGATTATCTCACAATTCAAACATGTAAAAATATGCTCTTATTTTATCCAGAATTTGTATCAGTTTGGTTTAATTACTCTGCTCCTGTCATGTTTATGCTTATTTGGGCTGACATAAATTAAGTTTATACATAGCGACCACCGTTAATGTTAAAAAAAAGGCTCAATTCGAATGCCTGTACTAGAGGACATATTTTTTGTGTTTTGTGTGTACTCATGCCATCATGTTTCTCCCAACATTGTAGAAGCAAGAAAAATACAAAGACACCGAGCCCACTGCAATTGATTTATTCAAGGAGTTGCACTGCAACAAAACTAAAGGTTTTAGTGAACCAGTGAAGAAAGCTATAGTAAGTACTAAACTGTTACCTCTTCTATCCTTTTTTATTAAGTACCTTGTGCAATGAACCTTTATTTATATAATAATGAAAACTAAAACCTTGATTTGATTGCTACGATGATATGCATGCCCACGAAGCACTCACTTCACCATCAGTAGAAGACGGGCAGAAAGCTAAGACTTCTATTGAGGTTGTTTCCAAAGTGCTGCCAAAGTCAAATACATTTCTGCGCAATGTTGGAATTCAGCAGCCCCCTTCCAAGACCAATGTGATGAAAGAGCTACAAGCTGAATTGGATGCAAAGAAGCTTGAGTCTGCAGGACTTCAGGAAGAGCTTGAAAGATTGAAAGCGCATGCACAGGAATCTGATGCAAAAGTGGACAAACAAGCTGAGGAGATTGCGAGCCTGAGGTTGATGGAAGCAGATACTCAGAGCCTCATTCGACAAATGATATCATTTGGACAGGGTCAGATCAGTCCTCCCTAAGTTGTTGTATGCTCAGGTACACAACTTTAACTTGTCTCTTGTGTCTTCGCGTCCAATACTGTTTCTTTGGTGGATGAATTTATTGTTCATGATGTATGTGTATGGTTGAACAGAAATTTGGTTTTATTTTTTATGTGCCCCTTGCGGCTACTTCAATTTTCTTATTAAGAAAGGATAATCGATATGATTCAGACCTTCTAAAAATATATATAGCATTTCACATCTCTGCTAGAACCTCAAAATATTGGCTGGAGTTTTTTTGCTGTTAGACCCTACCTTTTTGTGTTAGTATGTTTTTTGAGAAGGCCTAACAGGCTGCTGGTTGTTTGCTTGCAGGTTGGAGTTGCTGGCATTTTGCTGTTGCTGACACAGGTTGTTTGTTGGCTACTGGTAGTTCGTTGTTTCTGGAATTTTTGGGTGCAAGAACTCGGCATGGCTCTGCTCGTCTGCATGTTTTGTATAGTGGCTGGAGTTGCTGCTGCAAGTTTTGTCTCTACAAGAGCAGTAGCCGAAACTAGTTGTAGGAACTTGGCATGGCTGCTTCTTAGTGGAAAACTAGCTGTAGGAACTTCTTTTTAGTTGGATGAAGTGTTTAGTTGGCTAAAACATGTGAAGTCATTGATACCGTGCTGTATGTTTTTTGTATTGTCGAAACACGTTAGAATACGAAATTGTATTGTGGAATGTGCTTTGTATGGCTAGAAAATTAATTATGGCTGGAATATAATTATGGTTTATATTCTGTTATTACTTTTTTAATCGGATAGCCTACAATATGGGCTTGAATTTTAATGATGGGCTATAACTCAGAAAAAAATATTTGGGCTAGAAAACAATATTTGGGCCAATTGGGCTAATTGTAAATGAAAATAAAAAAGAAACAAAGCCCATGCATATGGGCTGAGTGTGAATTGCCACGTCATTTGACACATCACCCGCCTTGTCATCTGCCATGTCACTGTACACGTGTGTTATTTTGTTCAATATGTTATGACAATTTAGTCTTGTCATTGTATCAATGACAGGAGAACTATCGTCACTGTATCAATGACGAAGTCCTCTGGTGGTCACAGAAGCCAGGTAGTGACCCACCTTCTGTGACGACAACCACATCATCACTGCAGGTAAGCAGTGACAGGAAATAAGCTCTGATTATCATATTCTGGTTGTCATAGAAGCTGAAAGGTCTAGGAATGGCTAGAGGGGGGGGGGTGAATAGCCTATTAAAAATTCTACAACAACACTTAAGCAAACTTGTTAGAATAAAACACGGCGTAAACAAGTTTGCACTAGCTCTATGGTTGGGCAAGCCACCTACCAATTCTAGTTACTAGCAAGATGATAACTAAGTCACACAACTAAGCTAGCAACCTAGAAAGCTCTAACTAAGCTACACAAGCTAGAGAGCTACTCTACTTTGCAAGTATGTAAGAAAGTAATGCAAAGCTAGAGTTAGAAGGGTTATACCGCCACGGAGAGAATACCAATGAAGAGCCAATCAATCAACAAGAGAAATCCTCGGTAGAGACAAGTTGACACAAGATTTTTCTCCGAGGTTCACTTGTTTTCCAACAAGCTAGTCCCCATTGTAGCGATACACCCACTTGGAGGTTCACGCGCTAATTGGCAATCACAAGCCAAACCCGTCACCGAGTGCCGCACAACCAACACAAGATGGGGATCCCCAAGCTACGTGGAATCCACTAGAGATACCTTTCGCGAATCTCCCGCGGGGTAGGTTTAAGAATCCCTCACAATCCACCGATCGGAGCCGGGGACAATCACCTTCCTCCGCTCAACGATCCTCGTCGCACCAAGCCGTCTAGGAGGTGGCAACCTCTAAGAATAACAAGAGCTCCGCGATGACGACGATCACCAAGTCCCACTAGAATGCAATCAACAAAGCAATGCACTTGGATTCACTCAAACTCTCATGAATTGATCAATTATGTTGAGAGGATGAGTGGTGGAGCTTCTCACAAGCAAGCACAAGCGTGTGAGTGAATAGAATGTGCAAGAAGTGCCCCCAAGGGCCGGCCATACAACTATATATAGACCACACTCACAACTAGCCGTTTTGCCCCCAAAACTGAGCCTCTGCGTCACCTCCAGACGCACTTTTCACAGGGGGTTCGGACCATCAACAGCTTCCGGACCCATCACCAGCCGAGAGCCAACAGCTCTGCAAGGCACTCCGGATGCACCCTCCGGTCACGCGCGATGCGCCGTCTGGACCAACGGCTATGCGTCCAGTCGCCTGTAGATTCAAACAACTTCTTTCGCGCCTTCGCCTCAGCTCGCCACGTGGCTCCGGACGCACCTGTTCACAGGGTCCGGAGTCACTGCTCCGAGCGTCTGGAAATATTTTCCCGGTCGCCCGAGCGCACCCGAGAGCTCGCTCAACTCTTCAACACCTCCGGACTCAAGTCCGGTTCACGGTCCGGACCAACGCTTACGTCCGGATCTTTTCCACAGAGAGCAACAGAGAGTGACAAGCCTCTGGACGCGCGTCTGGATCCCCTGTCCGAACTAAAGACAGCGTCCGGACCTCCTTCCACAGAACAACCTCCCTAGGGTTTGCTTCCGGACGCGCACGCCTTAGTCCGGACAATAGTAACCCTAGCGTCCGGACCCAGCGTACGGACTACTTTTCTCTGCCAAAAACAGCCACCAACTTCTCCCAAGCTTCCAAGAGCTAAATTAAGTGATCTCAACACTTGTGCACGTGTGTTAGCTTTTAGTTTACAATTATCTTGGATTTAGTTGGTTGTTTCACTAGTTCAATTGATTTTAATGCAATGCATATGAACCTAGTGGCACATGATAACCGTAATCATACTTAAGAGCTCCCTCCTTGATAGTACGGCTATCTATCCTAAATGTGATCACATCCTCTATGATGTCTTGATCACCAAATAGAAAATGTGTCCTATATCACCTTTGCCTTGACACCATTTTCCTTTCCATCTCCTTCACCATGCTAGAGCTTGTTCTATCCTCACTTGATCCACCTTGCTCCATCACATGGCATGTACTAACCTATCTCATGATTCACACTTAGAGATCCAAGGTTAGTACCTAAGTAGGTTTCATCAATTAGTCAAAACCAAAACACATGGGAGACTCTCAATCTCTCCCTTTTTGGTAATTGATAACAACCCTTCCAAAAAGATATGAAATATAATCATTTTGAACTTAAGTTGCTTGTCCAAGCATTTTAATCAAAGATTCAAGATTTGGACAAGTTACTCAATTTCGGTTTTGGTAGTTATTAGCTCCCCCTACATATGTGCTTCATGAGTTTGGTTCAAGTTTTGCACATATGTATAGATAGACTTTGTGGGAGAGGAAATAGCTACCAAATGATGCTAAGGTTTAAGAGTAGACCTTTGAAGCGTGATACCATCGGAGTGCAGAAATTAGAATCACCCTTAGCACCATGATTAGCTAGACACCACTAGAAACAACAATTACTTTGAAAAAACACAAGGGTGAAAGCTAATCAACCTATGCATGCTAGTTGATCAATCATCATTCATTTTAGGATCACTATCAATCATCACACAAGCATGAATATTTTAATTTTAAGTACTTGTGCAACAATACATATGAGGATGCAAGCATTCAAATGCAACAAAGGTGTTCATGAGCTTGCTCCCCCTATTCGTATGTTCTCTTTCAAAATTGATTTTTCATTTTTCATTTTCTCCCCTTTGAACAATTCTCCCCCTTGGGTCAATTTTATATCTTTTCACCATAATTTCTCCCCCTTTGTCATCCAATTGACACAAAAAGGTGGGACCAAGTATAGATATTCAAGTTTTACTCCCCCTTAGTGCTAGATAGGGTGAAAGATTATTTTCAACTTTGGCTTGATCTAGACCACTTGTCCAAAATATTTAACTCAGTTTAAACCATGGACAAGCTTCTTCACACATGCTAAGATGGTTATCTTGACCATGTTGAATTAAACATTTTAAGATTCATAGTCATAGATCAAACACTAGGATTGCAAGCACATCAACATGTCATATGCTACCACTAGATCATATCAACTCATAGAAGCTATAGTGGCACCATATAAGCATCAAAGGCATTTTATTTTTCATGAATGAGCCTAGAAGAATGAGTGATGTCTATATGCTCTACACAAGTCCTAACAAGGTATGCATGAATGATCTCATATCAAATTGTACCTTGCATTGTTGGAGTAGAGGCATGTCATATAAGTGGGGGTGCATCAACTCATGTTGGAAAAGTCAAGTATGTTCAACTCATTCCTTAGCTTGTAAAACCTCTTTTCATCTAATGGCTTGGTAAAGATGTCGGCCAATTGATCTTCGATGCCAACACTTGTGATAGAAATGTCCCCTTTCAATTGATGATCTCTAATGAAATGGTGGCGGACATCAATATGCTTTGTTCTTGAGTGTTGAACCGGATTGTTTGTGAGCTTGATTGCACTTTCATTGTCACATAGCAAAGGCACTTGCTTGAATTTGACTCCAAAGTCATTCAATGTAGCTCTCATCCATAGGATTTGTGCACAACAACTCCCTGCGCTAATATACTCGGCTTCGACGGTAGAGAGTGGCACACTATTTTGCTTCTTTGATGACCATGAGACTAGTGATCTTCCAAGCAATTGACAAGTGCCCGATGTGCTTTTCCTTTCTATCTTGCAACCCGCATAGTCTGAGTCGGAGTATCCAAGTAACTCAAAGTTTGATCCTTTAGGATACCACAACCCAACATTAGGTGTATGCTTAAAATATCTCAATATCCTCTTTGTGGCTTTCAAATGACTCTCTCTTGGAGAAGCTTGAAATCTTGCACACATGCATACACTAAACATGACATCCAGTCTTGATGCGGTCACATAGAGCAATCTACCAATCATTGATCTATATAGCTTTTGATCTACCATGTTGCCACTAGCATCACCATCAAAATTTCTATTTGTTCCCATGGGTATACTAATAGACTTTGCTTCATCTAGATTGAACTTCTTGAGCATGTCCTTGATGTACTTTCCTTGACTAACAAAAGTCCCATTCTTCAATTGTTTGACTTGAAGACCAAGGAAGTAACTAAGATCTCCAAGCATAGACATCTCAAATTCTTTAGCCATCATAGTGCCAAACTCTTCACAAAACTCTTAATTGGTTGACCCGAAGATAATGTCATCCACATAGATTTGCAACACAAACAAGTCCTTCCCAATCTTCTTGGTGAATAGAGTAGTGTCAACCTTTCCCATAATGAATCCCTTAGAGAGGAGAAAGTCTCTCAACCTCTCATACCATGCTCTAGGAGCTTGCTTCAAGCCATATAGTGCTTTCCTTAGCTTGTACACATGGTTGGGTTTCTTGTCATCTTCAAAACTAGGTGGTTTCTCAACAAATACCAATTCATTGATGTACCCATTGAGAAATGCACTCTTCACATCCATTTGATAGAGCTTGATGTTGTGATCACAAGCATAAGCCAATAGAATCCTTATTGCTTCTAGCCTTGCCACCAGTGCATATGTTTCTCCAAAGTCAAGACCCTCTACTTGAGTGTACCCTTGTGCAACTAGTCTTGCTTTGTTTCTCACTACTATTCCATCTTGATCTTGCTTGTTGCGAAAGACCCATCTAGTGCCAATGACATTGTGGTTCTTTGGTCTCTCAATTAACTCCCAAACTTGATTTCTTGTGAAGTTGTTGAGCTCTTCATGCATAGCATTTACCCAATAAATATCTTGCAAAGCCTCTTCAATCTTGGTTGGCTCAGTAGATGATACAAAAGAATAGTGTTCACAAAATGAAGCCAATCTTGATCTTGTTTGTACACCACTAGTGATATCTCCAATAATATGATCAATAGGATGATCTCTTGCAATAGATGTAGGTTGGAGTATTGGAAGTTGATTGCTTGTACTTGGTTGATCATTGGGTAGAGTAGATGAACTAGCTTCTTGATCTTGAGTTGGAGAGGATGAACTAGCTTGATTGTCATTGAGTTGCATGTTGGATGAAGGATTCACTTGATCTTCAATATCTTGCTCATCATCCACTTGCTTCAGCCTAATGTCCCCAATATCCATATTCTTTATTGCATTGGCCAATGGTTCACCTCTCACATCATGTACCTCCTCAACTATGCCATGAGTAAGATTCCATACTCTAAATGCTTTGCTTGTAGTTGAGTAGCCAAGTAGGAAGCCTTCATCACATTTCTTCTCAAATTTGCTCAATCTTGCACCTTTCTTCAAGATATAGCATTTGCATCCAAATACTCTAAAGTATGCAATATTTGGCTTTCTTCCATTCAATAGCTCATAAGGTGTCTTCTCAAGCATCTTGTAACAATAGAGCCGATTGCTATAATAGCAAGCCGTGTTGATAGCTTCGGCCCAAAAAGAATCACTCACATTGTATTCACTAAGCATAGATCTTGCCATATCAATGAGTGTCCTATTCTTCCTTTCAACAAGCCCATTTGATTGAGGAGTATACTTGGCCGAAAATTGATGTTTGATTCCATGTTCATCACATAACTCATCAACTCTTGTATTCTTGAACTCACTACCATTGTCACTCCTTACTCTCTTGATAGTTGTTTCAAATTTATTTTGACATCTCTTGACAAAGATCTTGAATGTATCAAATGTTTCACTCTTGTCACTAAGAAAGAATACCCATGTATATCTAGTGAAATCATCAACTATCACAAAGCCATATTTGTTTCCACCAATACTTGTATATGCGGTTGGTCCAAACAAGTCCATATGCAAAAGCTCAAAAGGTTTGAAAGTACTCATCATGCTCTTACTAGGGTGAGTATTTCCAACTTGTTTGTCGGCTTAACAAGAGCTACATAGCTTATCTTTCTCAAAGACCACATCTTTCAAGCCTCGAACTAGATCATGCTTGACTAGTTTGTTCAATTGTTTCATTCCAACATGACCAAGCCTTCTATGCCATAACCAACCCATGCTAGATTTGGATAACAAGCAAGTTGACAATTGAGTTTCTTTGGCATTGAAATCAACTAAGTATAGATTCTCATATCTAAATCCTTTGAATATCAAGTTAGAGCCATCTACACTTATGATCTCTACATCATCAACTCCAAAGATGCATTTAAAACCAAGATCACAAAGTTGAGCTACGGATAGCAAGTTGAAGTTCAAGCTCTCCACTAGCAACACATTTGATATGCTCATGTCATTGGATATAGCAATCTTACCAAGCCCTTTGACTTTTCCTTTGCCATTGTCACCAAATGTGATAGATTCAATCCCATTGCAATCATTTTGCTTGATAGAGTTGAACATTCTTGAATCTCCGGTCATATGTTGAGTGCACCCACTATCAAGCACCCAATGCCTCCCTCCGGCTTTATAATTGACCTACAAAACAATTTAATTCTTCTTAGGTACCCATACTTACTTGGGTCCTCCAAAGTTAGTGACTAAGGACTTAGGAACCCAAATAGCTTTCTTCTTTGAGCTCTCATTTGGTGTACCCATGTACTTAGCAATCACACCTTTCTTGCCCTTGGTAAGCATATAACTAGAATCAAAGAGAATAGATGCATGTGTAAATTTTATCTTGCTTTGGTTTAGTTTGCAATATTGCTCATCATGCCCTACTTTCTTGCAACTAGAGCAAAACCAACCATTTCTCTTCACAAAGCGAGGCTTTGGAGTTGCAAAGGCCGCCTTGCCTCTCTTGGGGGTATAGCCAAGTCCTTCTTTGCAAAGAGAGAACCTTTGACTACCCAAGAACTTAAGCAAGCAGGCATCTCCACCATAGACATTGCCTAATGCTAGAGTGAACTTACCAACCTCCTTCTTAAGGGTCTCATTCTCAACCATTAGTGAAGCATCACAAGTGAAACCATCACTAGTAGAAGAGGTAGAGTTAGAAGTGCTACAAGAAGGGTTAGTTGGGGTGATGATGATGGGTTCATAGAATGATTCATTGATTATATCACAAGTTATTCCCATGTTACTTGTCCGTGTTTAGAAACTACCAACGAGTAAATTTGTACGCGTGTCGATTTCCGAATGGTGAGACAAAGAGACAAGAGGTTTATACTGATTCGGGCAAGAAATCCCTACGTCTAGTGTGGAGCTGCTCGTGTTCCTTATCTCTGCTTGTAGGGGGCTACAAGCTGGTTCGAGAGAGGGGGTATGTGCCCCAAGTCTCTGGATGGTGGAGAAAGAGAGTGCTATCGCCTAGCCGTATGATTCGGGTGTGTGTATGTGTGATCTCTACCTCTGGAAGCTTGAGAGTGGAGAGATCCGGGGTTTCTCGGTTCCCTCAGTTGTCCCCCCTGTCCCCCTTTTATAGTCGCAAGGGAGGCAGGAGAGTTACAAGATGACATTGAGTGACATCTACCTAGGATACCATGCCCCTTCCTTCTTCATGAAGGATGTAGGACATTTACAATTCTATATTCCTATTGCCTCCGTACTTGGTCGGAGGATATGAGTCGTGTCGGCTTCTTGTTGTATCACCGGAGGATGCGGGGGGGGGGGGGGGGGTCCGGTTGAACCCGTAGCATAGTAGAGGTATGGAGTGCGTTGTACCATTGGAAGGTACAATGCGGTACCTTCTTATAGTTCTTTTTGTATACGGTAGATTCCTTCGCTTTGAGCCAATGGACTCCGTTATCCAGTGGGCCCCATGTACCTGACGTACTTCCGTTCGGAGGGTCCTTGTAGGGGCCCGGAGGCGTGAGAGGCTGGCGTTGCTCCGTAGGTCCCGTCTGTCACGAAGCCCTGTGTTATCTCGTCCCTGATTGGAGGACTCGACGTGTCCCCGTTCAGATAGGGGACTAGGATGTTATCCTGAGCTCCGGCTTATACGGGGCGTACGATCCTCAGGATGGCGTACCTCCGTTCTTATCGGCATTCGCACCGTCAGCGTCTACGGAGCGGTAGCTACCACCTTCTAGAAGGGGGTAAATAAGTCTTTTCCCTACCGTCAGCGTTCTTCACGTCTTCCATGGGCTGTGAGGTCGTCTCGCTCCCTGTGTCAGACGAGACGGAAACACGTCTGCCCGGGCGCACGTCTGCTTACCCGGGCCGACGCGATCCTATGAATCACGCGGGGCTCTTTGTGGGCCGGCGATGATTTGTCCCTGATGGGCTTCTTATCCCTATCGAGATGGCCGTCGTTGGGCCTGTAGTCTACAGTTTTGTTTCTGAAAGTTTATCATTAAATTAGATCTCCGACAGTAGCCCCCGAGTCTTAGGAAGATTTCCTAATTGTCTTGCTGAGGCTTTGCATTCGTTGCCTTGGGATCTATTTTAATCCTTCGCCGAGAGGGTGCGCGCGAGCGCACCCGCCGAGTGTTGCCCCCGAGCCTAGGTGAGAGTATAACTCTTGCGCAGGTTTAGATTTCGTCGTTTTTGTCTTGATATTTTGGTCGCAATCGGTGGATATGCTCAGACTGCTTCGCACTGCAATCTTTTGATGGCGCAGACGAACTGAACTGGGTCGATTTCGAGTTTCGTTCTGACCACCTGTCGTTGCTGCCGGTGGCACTGTTTAGTCATGATGCTATGATCATCGAAACATGCTCAGCTCTCGTCTGATGCCATGCTTCGTACCTTCCTGCTGTCGACGCCTTGGCTTGTCCGTCGTGATCAGGTGCATTGGAGTGCCTGTCTTGCCTTCTTACGCACCCATTAACGAGCTCTCAACATATGGTGATTTTCTGCGGCGCGGAGCCCCGAGTGTCGGTCGACGTGGGGTTTCTTTTGCGGTTCTTATCATCTGGTCGGGCCGCAGGGATCGGTTTGTGCCGGACTCAGGGCCGGAGCCATGGTGTGGCTCTGTCAGCGACCGGGACATAGCCGCGACAGGCCTAGGGATTAGGATGTCTCGCGCCGCGCCCTAGCCTGGTGGTGCTTGTCGGTGCTTCGCGTGTCACGCTCCTTAGCGTGTGGTGAGTCGACCTGTTTGTGGTGACAAGACTTGGCATAACACGTCTCGCGTTCCCCCGGCCGTTTTCGCAAGTTGAAAAATGGGAATGGTGGGCCCCATCTTGATATAGAACAACTTTGGTCTTTGCTGACCTTGTCGCCCGGCCTATTTAAAGAGGCGAGGTGAGCGAACTGTTTTATCCCGTTCTTTGCTTTGCCCACTGTCTGAACTCTTTCCCGTTTCGTGCCGCTGCTGTTTGGTTAAGCTATGGACCGTGGTAAGCGTCCCTGGAGAGTGGTCTCGTCGGAGGGAACGCGTCCGATCCTTGGGGTCTTCGTCGTCGGATAACTGAGGCGGGGTGGTGCTCGTATCGTGCCATTTTGGATATATCTTCTTTTTTCTTGTTATGACCTGGGTATTGATTTATCTTCTGCTTTTTGATTAGGAGGCCTTATTTGTCTCCTAACGTCTCCGCCCCTCGTGGTTTCGAGGTGTGGGCGGCCCCTTCCAACTCGCTCACGCCGACGTGTCCAGTGTTCAGCGTGGGTCCGAGAGGCATTCTTCGTCCGACTGTGATTCAAGCGCCGCCGGGACTAGCTCCAGCGCCTCCCATGCATCGGTTTTAGAGCTTGTTGGAGGAGCTGCTCAGTCACCCGATGCCGAACCTTCGTCGCATTCAGGACACAGAGCTGCTTTATTGGATGATTGAGGGCTTTCGCCAGAGCCTTCTAGGGTCCGTTCAAGCCGGCTATGGCCTTCGTGATCGGCTGGCTGAAGCTGACAAGTGTGTTGCGAGTAAGCCTTCGTGTTTTGCCCTTAGACGTGTTCTGTTGTGCTTCGCTTGTGACGTATTGTGTTGTTTTTTCCTTTGCAATGCTGGAGATGGAGCTGCAGACACTCCGTTCTGCCGCGAACGACGTCATCGACCTTCTTCACGCGCCTAGGGACACTGAGGTCGATCATCTTCAGGCTGTTCCCACGCGTGTGCGCAGTGTTGTCGCGCGCGCGGTCTTCCACGGGGCGGGAGTGGTGTTTGCCATGGCCGAGGTCCGCACTGGAATGGATATGATGGATGTCGTCGGGTTCCCTCATGGTCGGAGCGTCGACTAGTATGTTCATCTCATCGAGCGTCTTTCTGACGCGGCGGAGGGCGTTGTCGACGTCGTGCCGGCCAAGGAGGTCCTGGCGGAGGAGCCGAGGGTGGCGGTTCCATGATCATTAGTTCTCTTTAGAGTTGGACGTGTTTCGCTAGTTGACGTGCTTTTATTTTGCTTGTAAGGACCGGGCCTGCTGAGCCCTTATCTTTAGCTTCCACAATCGTCATTTCTGGCTATCGTTTTTGTTTCGTAGGCCTTTGTTAGTTTGCCTATCGTGTTTGTTGGACCATGCGTTTTAGGGGGTTATTGCAGCTCCCATGTTTCTTCCTCGCACCCCATGGTCTAGGATGTGGAAGTGAGCAATCCCAAATCTTACCTCGGTGGCCGAGATCGAACAGGTAATCTAGGTGAGACCCCGGGTCCTCATCCGTGGAGGCACGCATCGGCGGAAGTCCATCGTGGACCGATCTCTGATCTTCGATAGTCGATACGTATAGTACCCAGGCCCGTTCGATGGGGTCCGAGGGCTCGATGCTACCCCTCGTGGGTTTTACCACATATTCTGTTATCTGTCAAAGCCTAAACACGTTTATTAAGCGCGTTCGACGTGAAGACGTCTACGTTCCGACCGCTAGGGTCCGCTTAGCAACGTCCCTCACTCTTCGTTTTTTTGCCGAGGGAGGCTGTAGAACCCGTAATGTTTTGGGCCAGCCAAGATCCCTAGGCCTAGTTATCTCATTTGTTAAATGAGATACTACGGGTAACAAACGGTCTTTCGACTGTTACCCCATTTTTGGTCCCTGCACTTTGCATAGTAGGGATAAAGAATTTGACATTTTTAAAATGACGTACTTACCAGTTGTGCTCACCTTTTTATTGACCGTGGTGGACTGGTTGTGCTCTCGCAACGCCTGCTTGCTCCTGGGAAGTTGGCGCCGCGTGCACTCCGTGTGCCCCTATAGTCAGTCGCTTGGTTTGGTGAAGCGGCGTACGTGCCCTCTGGTGGTTTGCTGATGTCGTCCGTGCCTAGGAAATGAAAAGTCGCGCCTTTGTGGGCCCGGGGGACGTGCGCGTGGAAGACGGAGAGGTAGTAGTCCTGTGCTATATATCGGATGGGGTCTATAGTAGGAGTACTACTTTCCACCGTTCTTCTCAGTCTTCTTCTTCTCCTTCCCCTTTGCGCCAATTTGCAGTAGTAGGAAAGGAGGGTTTCTTGTTGCTGCCGTTGTCGAGAGGGGTCACGGGAAGCGCGTCACCCTCGTCTCCATGCTCGCCTTGCCATGGCGGTCAGCACCCTCTTGTCGCTGCCGGAGGAGCTTCTCTTCCAGATCCTCCTCTGCGCCATTGACCATGGAGCTAGCTACACCTACTACATGGACCTTCGCCAGGTATGCGGCCTCTTCCGGAGGATTTGCAACAATGCCGGTTGATTCAGTTTTTGTCCCTTCGGAGGGTATAGTTCTGGTGTCGGTCGACGCGCCTTTTTCTTCGGGAGGTGATTCTTGAGCATTACTTCTTCGAGGTCGATTACCGGGAGGCCTTGTGCTTTCGCAGCATGGAGAGGCTGATGCTGTGTGGCTAGGATTTCTCTGGTTGGGATCTCATCAACCGAGCAATGCTGATGTATCTTGCTAATCCAAGGGACCCCGCCGCTCTCCCTCTCTTCAACTGGACTACTAATGGCGTGCTTCCCAATGGCTGTTGGGGCGAGCGTGGCCTCATCACACTTCGTTTTGACTCCTGAGAGGATCTTCACATTATCGCGAAGGGGATGGGCCTTTGTTGCTCAAGGCGCCTGCCGATGATATTGGTCGATCGCTATCCTGACTGTACCTGGGAACGGTGTAGAACCTCCGGGCTGCCACGCAGGAATCTGTTCGGAGCTACTGTGTTTTGTAGCCCGGAGTGTCTCTTTAGCTATGAGTTCGATCTCTGGTGTATACATATCTCCGACGAGGTTAGCTGCTGTATCCGTAAGATGAGGCTGTGATGCTGAATAGTTTGTCTAGTCTGTGGTTCTTTTGCTTTCGGAGTGGTTGTAATAAACTGGGATTGTACATATCCGTTCGAATTTTTCTTTTGCTTCGTGTGTATCGGATAGCCCCCGGGAATGGGGTTTCTTTGCATGTCGTGTATGGAAGAAAGTTCTTTCCCAATACTTCGCAATGTGTGAAAAGAAAACTTCGATTGGAATGCTGTAATGGGGAATTTTTCAGGGGTAGAAATGACGCAACTGTTGTATGTTCCAAGCGTTGGTGAAGATTTTGCCGGCGAAGGTTTTGAGTCGATAGGCTCCTGGCCTTATTACCTCGTGGAAAATGTAGGGTCCTTCCCAGGGCGATGTGAGCTTGCGTCGCTCTTTGTTGCTCTGGATTTTTTGGAGTACTAGATCTCCTGGCTGAAAACCCCTTGGTCAGACGTGTCGATCGTGGTACCGGCGTAGCGCCTGTTGGTACTTGGCCGAGTGTAGGAGAGCAGCGTCTCTGGCCTCGTCAATCTGATCTATGGCATCTTCTAGGAAAATATCTGCCTTCTTAGGATCGTAGGCTTCCACCCTTGGGGACCCATATTCAAGGTCGGTTGGTAAGACGACTTCCGAGCCGTAGACCAGGAAGAATGGTGAGAAGCCGGTAGCCCTGCTTCGTGGTGTTCTTAGGCTCCACAGAACGGCAGGGAGCTCTTGGAGCCATTTTTCCCCGTATTTATTTAGCCGGTCAAAAATCCTAGCCTTGATCCCCTGTAGGATGAGTCCGTTGGCACGCTCGACTTGCCCGTTGGACTCTGGGTGCGCGACGGAGGCCCAATCAACCCTTATGTGGTGCTCGTCACACCATTCTAGGAATTCATCCGCGGTGAAGTTTGTTCCGTTATCGGTGATAATGGAATTGGGCACTCCGAAGCGTTGAATTATGTTTTCAAAGAAATTAACAGTTTCTTCCGCCATGATGTTCGTGATGGGGCGTAGTTCGATCCATTTGGTGAACTTGTCGGTGGCAACCAATAGGTGTGTGTAGCCCTCAGGCGCTTTGTCGAATTTTCCAACCATGTCGAGCCCCAGACCGCGAATGGCCATGTAAGAGGGATGGTCTGGAGTGCCTGAGCGGGCATGTGGATCTGCCTGGCGAAGAACTGGCAACCCTCACAGGAACGGACCAAAGCGTGCACGTCGGCCGTGGCCGTTGGCCAATAGAAACCTTGCCGGAACGTGTTGCCCACGAGGGTTTTGGCTCCCACGTGGTGTCCGCAAACCCCCTGGTGGATGTCTTGCAACAGCTTTTTTCCCTGTTCGGTAAGGATGCAACGTTGCAAGATGTCGGTGGCACTTCGCTTATAAAGTTCGCTCTCCACAAGAACGAACTCCTTAGCTCGCCTGGCGAGTCATTTAGCCTCCACCTGGTTCGTGGGGAGCTCTCCTTTGGTTAGGCGATCTGTGTATGGCTGCCTCCAATCTTTTTCTTCTGGTGTTGGCTCTTCCGACTCTACGTTCATTGCTTCCGCCGCCCCGTCGTCTCGAGTAGTTGAGGTCTCGGTGGTGCCTGAGGCCGTCGAGGAGATGGCGTCGGGAGAGCCAGAGACTTCTGACCCTCCGACGTGGATGGATGGTTTAGATTGGTCGCTCACAAAAACCCCGGGAGGCGCAGGTTCTCGACTTGAGGCCGCTTTTGCTAATGCATCGGCTTCTTCGTTCTGTCATCGCGGTATGTGGTTAAGCTCAAGACCGTCGAACTTGGATTCAAGCTTTCACACTTCTTGGCAGTAGGCTGTCATGCGTGGATCGACACAATTAGATTGCTTCATGACTTGGTTGACTACCAGCTGGGAATCGCCGCGAGCGTCGAGCTGCCTGACGCCTAAGTCGACCGCTATCCGTAGTCCATTAAGCAGGGCTTCGTACTCAGCCTCGTTGTTGGACGCTGGAAACAGCAGGCGCACCATATATTTCATGGTCACCCCATGGGGTGACGTCAGAACGACTCCCGCTCCTGCTCCGGTTATCATTAGGGAATCGTCGAAACACAGGGTCCAATACTCCTGCTCAGCCGTCTGAGTGGGGAGGGTTGCGTCCGTTCATTCAGCAATGAAGTCGGACAAGACCTGTGATTTGATGGCGCTTCGCGGAGCATAAGTAATACTTTTATCCATCAATTCCAACGCCCACTTGGCGATGCGATGGGCGGCGTCCCTGTTCAAGATGACTTCTCCCAGCGGCGCGTCACTCACGACCGTGACTTTATGTGATCCAAAGTAATGTAGCAGCTTCCTCTTAGTCATAATCACTGCGTATACCAATTTCTACAAATGGGAGTACCAGGTTTTCGAGTCGCTCAGTACTTTGCTGACAAAATACATAGGTCTCTGTATTTTAAGTACGTGCCCCTCTTCTTCCCTTTCGACGACAAGGACCGTGCTTACCACCTGCCTCGTGGCGGAGATGTATAGTAGCAGTTCTTCGTCGTCAGTGGGGACACTAAGATTGGCGCGTTGGTCAGCAACTGCTTGATATGGTCAACAGCTGACTGGGCCTTGGACGTCCACGTGAATCACTCAGATTTTTTCAAAAGCTTGTATAGGGGTAGGCTTTTCTCGCCGAGGCGGGAAATAAAGCGACTGAGCGACGCGAGGCACCCGGTGACCCGCTGTACTCCTTTCACGTTGTGGATCGGCCCCATCTTTTCGATGGCGGTGATCTTTTTAGGGTTAGCCTCGATTCCTCTCTCGGAGACAACAAACCCTAGGAGCATGCCTTTGGGGACCCCAAAGACGCACTTCTCCGGATTAAGTTTGATGTTGTTCTTTTTGAGTTTTGCGAACGTGAGGGCAAGGTCGGCTACGAGCCCATCAGCGTGCTGGGTTTTGATGACGATATCGTCTACGTAGACCTCGACTGTTTTGCTCACCAATTCATCAAAGCATCAGATCATGGTCCGCTGAAAGGTGGCGCCAGCGTTTCGGAGCCCAAAAGGCATGGTGACGTAGCAGAAAGACCTGAACGGGGTGATGAACGATGTCGCGAGCTGGTCCGACTCATTCATCTTGATTTGATGATACCCTGAGTATGCGTCGAGGAAGCAGAGGAGTTCGCATCCTGACATCGCGTCAACTATTTGATCAATGCGAGGTAACGGGTACGAGTCTTTTGGACAGACCTTGTTGAGACTCGTATAATCAACGCACATACTCCATTTCCCGTTCTTTTTTTCGTACCAGTACAGGGTTAGCGAGCCACTCGGGGTGGTACACTTCTTTGATGAAGCCCGCGACGAGAAGTTTTTTGATCTCTTCTCCGATCGCGGTGCATCTTTCTTCATCGAAGCGGCACAGTCGTTGTTTAACGGGGCGGGAGTCCGGCTTGATGTGCAGAGAATGCTCGGCGACGTCCCTGGGTATGCCTGGCATATCCGAGGACCTCCATGCAAATACGTCGACGTTTTCACAAAGGTAGTCGACGAGCTCACCTTCCTATTTGGGAGAAAGGGAGGTGCTGACGCGCGCGGTCCTCTCCTCCCAGTCTCAAGTGTCGAGAACGACCGTCTTTGTGGACCCCATGGGTTTGAAGGATCCGACCTTCTTGGTGTTCGGGGCCTCCCCCGCGTCATGCTGGCTTTGGCCACCATCTCGGCCACCAATTGCTCCGAGGCTACGAGCGCCGACGCGTACGTGCAACACTCGACGTCGCACTCGTACGCGCGTCGGGGCGCCGCGCTGAAGGGTCGAGATGGCGGACTAGAGGGGGGGGTGAATAGTCTTTTCTAAAACTTAAGCGCAGCGGCTAACCGAATCAAATGCGGAAATAAAACTATCGGTCTAGCCAAGACTACACCCCTCTATCTATAACTCTAGCACCTAGCAAAAAGGTCTATTATGCTAACTAAGGTGCCAAGCTAGGATGCTCACCTAAACAAGTCTAGGTTGCAAGGTCACACAAACCTAAGCAACTAGTACTCTAAGCAAAACGGGGAGCTCCTACACATACTAGTAAGCAAAGCACAAAGCACCTAAGCTCACTAGCAATGCTCTCTAGCAAGACTACACAAGTCAACTAGAGAGCTCAACTTACTTAGCTACACACACTAAGCAATGTGACTAACAAGGCTACTCAAGCCAATTAGCCACTCAAGAGCTACTTCTAAGCTACACAAGCTAGAAGGTAACTAAGCTAGCTACACAAGCTAAACTAGTTACAAGAGCAACAACTAAACACTAGCACAAGTATGAATAAGTAAATACAAGCTAGTGATTTGGAGAATGCAAACCACCGAGAAGAAGTACAAGGTTGACACGGTGATTTTTCTCCCGAGGTTCACTTGGTCGCCACCAAGCTAGTCCCCGTTGTATCGGCTCACTCACTTGGAGGTTTACGAATTTTTACAGGCCTCACTGCCTAACCCCCTCAAGGATTGCCGCCTAACCAACACAAGGTGAGGGCACTCAACGATACCTTCAACTAGAGTTACTCTTCGCGATCTCCCGCGGGGCGAGCACAACACCCCTCACAAAGCTCTTCTCCGGAGTCACGCACAATCTTCTTGCGTGCTTCGACGGAGTCTCAAAACACCAAGCCGTCTAGGAGGTGGCAACCTCCAAGAGTAACAAGCACCACGAGCTTGCAATTCGATCACCTAGTGCCACACAAAGCTATCTCTCAAAGCAACGCACTAGAATCACTCTCTCACACAATCGGATGATCACTATCAAGTGTATGTGAGTTAGAGGGCTATCCAAGCACACCAACACAAGCCACAAAGGCCCTAGGGTGCTCAGCAAGCAGCCAAGGCCGGCCACCAAGTCTATTTATAGTTTTTCCCACGAAACTAGCCGTTACCCTGTTAAGTTGGCGACGGACGCTCGACACGGGGGTGACGGACGCTCCGTCGCTAGCGTCCGACGCATTGTCAGAACTAGCCATTGGGCTGCTTCACGGTCGACGGACACTCTGTCGCCAGCATCTGACGCACTGTCAGAACTAGCCGTTGGGGCTGCTTCACGGCCGACGGACGCTCCGTCCCTAGTGTCCGACGCTCTGTCCTCCAGCGTCCGGCGCCTGTCTTCAATCTGCTCGCTCGCAGAGCTCTCTGGAAGCCCGACGGACGCTCCACTCGTTTTGCGACGGACGCTGCGCCTCAGCGTCCGACACACTTTGAGTTTTCTTCTAGATCTTCTCTGTGGCCGACGAACGCTCGGAGTTCACAGTCCTAGCGTCCGACGCCATCGTCCGTTGCGTCGGACAGCGTCCGACGCCCTTTTCTTCAGCGTCCGACGCCCCTTCTGAATTGCTGCTTCTTCCATGTGCTAACGCAAATGTGTCCACCACCTTGTGCATGTGTGTTAGCATTTTCACAATCATTTTCAAAGCATTTTCACTTGCTCTTACCACGCCACTCGATCCTAAATGCATCGCAATGTTAGATCGCTCGAGTGGCACTAGATGACCGATATGCAAACAAGTTTGCCCCTATTGATAGTACGGCCATCTATCCTAAACACAGACATGAACTTCTCTACACACCTATGACCGGTGAAATGAAATCCCCTACAAATATACCTTTGCCTTGTACATTCCACTTCATCTCCTTCTCCATCTTCAATGTTGATGCAACACATGCACCAACCACCATACAATGATATGATCCACTTCATATCGTCACATGACCTTGTTGGTTCATCGACCTTGACCTTACTTGATCTTCACCGTTGCGTTGGTCCATCGGCGCCAAGCATCACTCGCTTGCCCTTCACACTTGCAACCGGTCCATCAAGCCAAGCCTTGTCTTGATCTTCTCCACCTTGGTCACATGACTCCATGTCATGTTTCATGTGCATTAGGCTCCTTCTTCACTTGATTACTTGTGAACTAATCTCTATGTATATTTCACTTAAACACAAGTTAGTCCACCTAGGTTGTCACTCAATTACCAAAATCCACATAGGGACTTTCACGCGCCCACCGTGATGACGCCCTTAGGGCCTGGCATTTTCAGCTTTAGATAGGTCTAGTTCGGAACGACCATGAACTTGGCATAGCATGGTTGCCCCAGTATGGCATGGTATGTCCCCCTGAAGCCAACGACCTCGAAAGTTAATGTTTCCTTTCGGAAATTGTTCGGCCCGCCGAACGTGACGGGCAGATCAATCTGTCCGATGGGATCCGCCTTTTTGCCGGGAATTACCCCGAAGAACGGGGCCCCTGAGGGTCGCAGACGTGACCGTGGTATCCTCATGGAATCGAGGGTCTTAGCGTAGAGGATGTTGAGCCCACTCCCGCCATCCATGAGGACCTTAGTGAGGTGCTTTGTGCCAACGATGGGATCAACAACTAACGGATAGCGCCCGGGGAACGGTACATATTCGGGATGATCATGATGATTGAAAGTAATAGAGGACTCAGACCACTTGAGGAAGGTGGGAACAGCGGGAACGGTTGCGTATACCTCTCAACGCGTGACCTTCTGTTGACGCTTGGAGCTGCAGGATGTTGGGCCGCCGAAGATCATCAAGGTCTCGTCCGCCGGGATGTAGCCGTCGTTCTTTGCTCCGTCGTCCTCGCTGTCATCCTCCTTCTTCTTCGTCCATCTCTTTTTCCTTGAGCCGCCACCGAGAAACTTCCTCATGAGGTTACAGTCCTTGAGGAGGTGGTTCACAGGGTTCGCGTGGTTCGGACAGGTCCGTTCCAGCATCTTCTTGAAGTGATCATTGGTCGGCGCGTCCTGCCGTTCCTCGCCTTTCTCGGCGGCGACGACGAGCGATGAGTTGTATCACTGTCGGTTGCGCCGCTTCTTGTACGGGCGAGCCGAGGGCCCTTCAGCTTCCGCTTCGTCGCGCTTGCCACGGCCGGGTGTGCCTTGGAAGACAGCGCCGACTGCCTCCTCGCCTGAGGCATGATTCGTGGCGATATTGAGCAGCTCCTTTGTTGTCTTGGGCTTTTTGCGTCCTAGTTTGTGAACTAGGGATTCGCATGTGGTCCCCGACAAGAAAGCCGCGATGACGTCGCCATCATCTATGTCCGGGAGCTCGTTACACTATTGAGAAAAGCGACGAATGTATTCTCGGAGGGTTTCACCTCGCTTTTGCCTACAGTTCTTGAGATCCCAAGAATTGTCGGGACGGACGTAGGTACCTTGAAAGTTTCCAACAAAGGTTTCTTTCAGGTGTCCCAAGTTCCGTATCTTCCCTTTTCGGAGGTTCTCTAGCCACACGCGCGCCGTATCTGAGAGATAGAGCGACCGATGACGAATTATGAAATTCTCGTTGCTCGCCCCGCCCGCCTCGCAGGCGAAACGGTAGACCTCCAGCTAGAGGCCAAGGTTCGTGAGCCCCGTGTTCTTCTGGATGTAGGTGGGCGGTCAGAAGCGTGACGGGATCCGTGCGGTATGTATGCGCGCGGAAAAACTCCGTGGTCCGGTGGGCTCCGGGCTAGAGTCTCGGCCCTCGTTGGGGTCGTGTCGTCCGCCCCTGTGTGGATGTCGCCCTCGTCGCCGGTCACCGTAGTCGCTGTCGCTCAAACAGTTGTCGCTGCTCTCGAAGCATGCTCCGCGGCTAGGGCGCCGCCTGACCGGCTCTTCGTCCCTCGTGGGAGTTGGCCTCGGTCTTTGGCGAACGGAATTTTCAGGCTGTGGCGTGTTAGGAGCGCTGGAGAGGGCTCCCGCTCTTTGTCGCGTCGAGCTCTCTGCCTGCTGAGCCGCCGCGTGGTCGAGGAGGAAGCGTAGCTCCCCTCTGAGCTTCTTTTCCTCGGGCGTCGCGGGTTCTGGGAACTGCCTCATGAGCATGGTGGCGGCCACTATGTTTTGTTGTGCCCTTGGGAAAGTTGGTGGAGATGCATCATCCTCGAGTATGAGACGTTGCATGTCCCGGGCCCGAGCTCAGGGATCGACCCCTGGTCTTGGCTGGAGTTGCTGCTCGAGGAGAGCGCGCTCGTAGTCGATCTGGCGGCGAGCGTCCTCGAGCTCCTCCTGACGGGCTTGCAAGGCGTCTATGTTGACGTGTGGCGGTGTAGGAGCCTGAGGGTTGCCCAAGAGGATTTTGTTGCCATCCTCGTCGACGTCGCGCATGGCTCCCTCAGGGGTGCCTTCCCTTCCATCACACATGAAACATTCCCGCGACGGGATCTCGCTGACCTCGGGGGTGGCATGTTCGGTCCCCGTGCTATCAGTGCCGGAGAGAGCCAGATCGTCCTCCGTTAGGAGGTCGTAAAATGAGTCGATGGTCCCTACGAACTCGTCGTCGCCGGCGTCGGTCATCTTTAGGGCAATAAGCTGTTCAAGGATGGACGCGGCGCTGACGAGACCAAACGGATACGTTACAGGGACGCCTTCTTCTATCGGCGCGCCCTCCTCGATCTGGATGGCGGCGTCGACGTAGGCGAGTGCCCGTCTCTGCGCTCGGGTCGGTGAGGACCGTGGCGCTCTTCGGCCTCTGAAGCGCTGACGTGGCCTACCTCGGTGGAGGAGTGGGCGGTCACTGCTCTTAGAGGATTGTTCGTCTGAAGCATAGTACACTGCTTGTCGTGGGACAGATCCCCCCTCATGACGGAGCTGGGGAGGGGGCTGCCGACGTGCCCCTTGGCGTTCTGGTGGCCCTTCTCGGTCAAAGTGACGGCCTTGAGGCAGACGTCGCTCGGCGGCGCCTCGTCACCATCGGAGCTGGGGTCCGAGTCCAGGAGGTAGTCGTACTAAGAGCGTACGAAACGCACCACGGCGTGCTCGCCCGTGCGGTCGGTTTCGTACTCATCGCCGTCAGAGTCCCTCATGCCGCTCATGAGTGCCTCGAGCGGATGGAGTCCTCTGTCGTCGCTCCTGAGTTCAGCGTGATTGGATCCAGGGCTCTGTGGCCCCAATCCTTCGACCGGTGCGTCCCTGTGGGGGGCAGGGATGTCCTCGTTCGGGCATGCCAGGGCGTCGGCGACCTGGACCGGCGAGGTCAGCACACGGGTGATGGTACCGTCCGCGGAGTAGGCGAACTCCAGGCTCCCGAAGCAGATGACGGAGAGCCCAGGATTGCCGGAGTGGAAGGTGGCCATTCGGAACCACTAAATTATCGCGACACGTGATGCCCCCTACCTGGCGCGCCAACTGTCGGTGTTTAGAAACCACCAACGAGTAAATTTGTATGCGTGTCGGGTTCTGAATGGTGAGACAAAGAAACAAGAGGTTTATACTGGTTTGGGCAAGAAATCCCTACGTCTAGTGTGGAGCTACTCGTGTTCCTTATTTCTGCTTGCAGGGGGCTACAAGCTGGTTCGAGAGGGGGGGTATGTGCCCCAAGTATCTGGATGGTGGAGAAAGAGAGTGCTATCGCCTAGCCGTGTGGTTCGGGTGTGTGTATGTGTGATCTCTACCTCTAGAAGCTTGAGAGTGGAGAGATCCGGGGTTTCTCGGTTCCCTCAGTTGTCCCCCCTGTCCCCCTTTTATAGTCGCAAGGGAGGCAGGAGAGTTACAAGATGACGTTGAGTGACATCTACCTAGGATACCATGCCCCTTCCTTCTTCATGAAGGATGTAGGACATTTACAATTCTATATTCCTATTGCCTCCGCACTTGGTCGGAGGATAGGAGTCATGTCGGCTTCTTGTTGTATCGCCGAAGGATGCGGGGGGGGGGGGGGGGGGTCCGGTTGAACCCGTAGCGTAGTAGAGGTATGGAGTGCGTTGTACCGTTGGAAGGTACAGTGCGGTACCTTCTTATAGTTCTTTTTGTATACGGTAGATTCCTTCGCTTTGAGCCAATGGACTCCGTTATCCAGTGGGCCCCATGTACCCGACGTACTTCCGTTCGGAGGGTACTTTTAGGGGCCCGGAGGCGCGAGAGGCTGTCGTTGCTCCGTAGGTCCCGTCTGTCACGGAGCCCTGTGTTATCCCGTCCCTTATTGGAGGACTCGTCGTGTCCCCGTTCAGATAGGGGACTAGGATGTTATCCTGAGCTCCGGCTTATACGGGGCGTACGATCCTCAGGATGGCGTACCTCCATTCTTATCGGCATTCGCACCGTCAGCGTCTACAGAGCGGTAGCTACCAACTTCTAGAAGGGGGTAAATAAGTCTTTTCCCTACCGTCAGCGCTCTTCACCTCTTTCGTGGGCTGTGAGGTCGTCTCGCTCCCTGTGTCGGATGAGACGGAAACACGTCTGCCCGGGCGCACGTCTGCTTACCCGGGCCGGCGTGATCCTATGAATCACGCGCCCCCTCTTCGTGGGCCGGCGATGATTTGTCCCTGATGGGCTTCTTATCCCTATCGAGATGGCCGTCGTTGGGCCTGTAGTCTACAGTTTTGTTTCTGAAAGTTTATCATTAAATTAGATCTCTGACATTACTTGTTTGAACATGCTCTTTCTTATTTTGCTCAACAAGAAGTGAATGAGCCTTTTCAAGCTTAGAGTGAGATTTTTCAAGCTTAGAGTGAGATTTGCCAAGCTTCTCATGGGCATCTGTTTGCCTCTCATGAGTAAGGTTGAGCTCATCAAAGGATTGCTTGAGAGAATGATTCTCCTTTCGCAATGCTTTGCGCTCCTTTCTTGTGAGGTCAAAGTGAGTCTTAGCATCTTCCAACATTTCAATTAGTTCATCTTTAGTGGGTTCATCATCATCATCACTAGATTCACTCTCATCATCGGATTGTACCTTAGTAGGCCGAGCCATGAAGCATGTAGATGGAGTGTCAAAGAGAGAGATCTTGTTCTTCATAGCAATGCTTGCAAGAGCCTTCTTCTTGCTTGATCTCTTCTCATCATCACTTGAGTCATCATCGTCACTTGAATCACTATCCCAAGTGACAACATATGAGCCTCCCTTCTTGCTCTTCTTGAGAAACATCTTGCTCTCTTTCTTTTCTTTCTTCTTGCCCTTCTTCTCATCTTCATCATCACTATGATGAGGGCAATCTGAAATGAAGTGATCCTTGCTATTGCACTTGAAACACCTCTTGTCATTGTTCTTGCTCTTGAAGGAGTTCTTCTTCCTTCTAGCTCTATAGCCCTTCTTCTTCATGAACTTGCCAAATTTCTTGACAAAGAGGGGCATTTGTTCTTCATCATCTTCATCATCATTGCTTGAGCATTCATCATTGCTTGATTCATCACACTTTGCTTTTCCCTTTGATGATGATGTGGCTTTGAATGCCACACTCTTCTTCTTGTCTTCTTTCTTGTCATCCTTATTTTCCTTGTTCTCTCTAATCTTGTCCTTGTCTTCTCTAAAGGTTTCATCGATCATCACCTCACCAAGAATTTGGTTTGGTGTCGTTGTGTCCAATCCACTTCTCACCAATAGATTGACTAGCATCTCAAATCTTGGAGGAAGACTTCTTAGGAACTTGAAGGAGAAGTCCTTGTTCTCCACCTTCTCTCCAAGTGACTTAAGGTCATTGACAAGCACCTCAAGCCTATTGAACATCTCGGGCACGTTCTCATCTTCCTTCATCTTGAAGCTAGCAAACCTCTCCTTTAAGATGTAGGTCTTTGCTCCCTTCATGGATTGAGCCCCTTCATATGACTCTTCTAGCTTCTTCCAAGCCTCATGAGCACTCTCCAAGTTTTTGATTTTCTCAAAGACTTCCTTGGAGATTGCCTCATGTATTGCACTCAAAGCAATATCATTATTTTGGAGCTTCTCCTCTTCGGCCGCGGTGGGTGCCTCTTCATCTACCACCTCAAACTTCTTGTCGACCACCAACCATATCTCCCGGTTGATTGATTTGATATAGGTGGTCATCATGGCCTTCCAATAGCTATAATTGGTGCCATCGAAATTAGGTGCCCTCTTGGTGTTGTTGATATGAGTCATTTTAACACCGTGGGATGTTAAGCCTTTAAGTACGGTGTACTAGCTCTGATACTACTTGAAAGGTCTAGGAATGGCTAGAGGGGGGTGAATAGCCTATTAAAAATTCTACAACAACACTTAAGCAAACTTGTTAGAATAAAACACGGCGTAAGTAAGTTTGCACTAGTTCTATGGTTGGGCAAGCCACCTACCAATTCTAGTTACTAGCAAGATGATAACTAAGTCACACAACTAAGCTAGCAACCTAGAAAGCTCTAACTAGGCTACACAAGCTAGAGAGCTACTCTACTTTGCATGTATGTAAGAAAGTAATGCAAAGCTAGAGTTAGAAGGGTTATACCGCCACGGAGAGAATACCAATGAAGAGCCAATCAATCAACAAGAGAAATCCTCGGCAGAGACAAGTTGACACAAGATTTTTCTCCGAGGTTCACTTGTTTGCCAACAAGCTAGTCCCCATTGTAGCGATACACCCACTTGAAGGTTCACGCGTTAATTGGCAATCACAAGCCAAACCCGTCATCGGGTGCCGCACAACCAACACAAGATGGGGATCCCCAAGCTACGCGGAATCCACTTGAGATACCTTTCGCGAATCTCCCGCGGGATAGGTTCAAGAACCCCTCACAATCTACCGATCGGAGCCGGAGACAATCACCTTCCTCCGCTCAACGATCCTCGTCGCACCAAGCCGTCTAGGAGGTGGCAACCTCCAAGAATAACAGGAGCTCCGCGATGACGACGATCACCAAGTGCCACTAGAATGCAATCAACAAAGCAATGCACTTGGATTCACTCAAACTCTCATGAATTGATCAATTATGTTGAGAGGATGAGTGGTGGAGCTTCTCACAAGCAAGCACAAGTGTGTTAGTGAATAGAATGTGCAAAAAGTGCCCCAAGGGCCGGCCATACAACTATATATAGCCCACACTCACAACTAGCCATTTTGCCCCCAAAACTGAGCCTCTACGTCACCTCCGTATGCACTTTTCATAGGGGGTCCGGACCATCAACAGCGTCCGGACCCATCACCAGCCGAGAGCCAACAGCTCTGCAAGGCACTCCGGACGCACCCTCCGGTTGCGCGCGACGCGCCGTCCGGACCAACGGCTACGCGTCCGGTCGCCTGCAGATTCAAACAACTTCTTTCATGCCTTCGCCTCAGCTTGCCACGTGGCTCCGGACGCACCTATTCATAGGGTCCAGAGTCACTGCTCCGAGCGTCCGGAAATATTTTCCTGGGCACCCGAGCGCACCCGAGAGCTCGCTCAGCTCTTCAGCACCTCTGGACTCAAGTCCGGTTCACGGTCTGGACCAATGCTTGCATCTGGATCTTTTACACAGAGAGCAACAGAGAGGGACAAGCCTCCGGACACGCGTTCGGATCCCCTGTCCGGACTAAAGACAGCGTCCGGACCTCCTTCCACAGAACAACCTCCCTAGGGTTTGCTTCCGGACGCGCACGCCTTAGTCCGGACAATAGTAAGCCTAGCGTCCGGACCAGCGTACGGACTACTTTTCTCTGCCAAAAACAGCCACCAACTTCTCCCAAGCTTCCAAGAGCTAACACTAAGTGATCTCAACACTTGTGCACGTGTGTTAGCTTTTAGTTCACAATTATCTTGGATTTAGTTGGTTGTTTCACTAGTTCAATTGATTTTAATGCAATGCATATGAACCTAGTGGCACATGATAACCGTAATCATACTTAAGAGCTCCCTCCTTGATAGTACGGCTATCTATCCTAAATGTGATCACATCCTCTATGATGTCTTGATCACCAAACAGAAAATGTGTCCTATATCACCTTTGCCTTGACACCATTTTCCTTTCCATCTCCTTCACCATGCTAGAGCTTGTGCTATCCTCACTTGATCCACCTTGCTCCATCACATGGCATGTACTAACCTATCTCATGATTCACACTTAGAGATCCAAGGTTAGTACCTAAGTAGGTTTCATCAATTACTCAAAACCAAAACACATGGGAAACTCTCAGAAGCCCAGATTCCTTGTAGTGTGGGTATTCTTTCTCAATGACAAGCATGATACATTTGCTACATTCAAATCTTTTGTCAAGAAATGTCAAAATGAGTTTGAGACCACCATCAAGAAAGTTAGAAGTGACAATGGTAGTGAATTCAAGAACATTAGAGTTGATGAGTTATGTGATGAACTTGGAATCAAACATCAATTCTCGGTCAAATACACTCCACAATCCAATGGCCTTGTTGAGAGGAAGAATAGAACATTGATTGATATGGCAAGATCTATGCTTAGTGAGTACAATGTGAGTCATTCATTTTGGGCCGAAGCTATCAACATGGCTTGCTACTCTAGCAATCGATTATATTGTCACCCAATGATGGAGAAGACACCATATGAGCTATTGAATGGAAGAAAGCCCAACATTGCATACTTTAGAGTGTTTGGTTGCAAATGCTATATCTTGAAGAAAGGCACAAGACTTGGAAAGTTTGACAAGAAATGTGATTAAGGGTTCTTACTTGGTTATTCCACTACAAGCAAAGCATATAGAGTATGGAACTCGACTAGTGGTGTGCTTGAGGAAGTCCATGATGTGGAATTTGATGAAACCAATGGGTCCCAAGTTGAAAAATGAGAATCTAGATGATGTGAGTGGATCTCAATTGTCAAATGCTATAAAAAAATATGGATATTGGTGATATTAGGCCAAGGCAAGTGATTGACATTGAAGCTGACAAAAATCAAGTTCTCAACTCACCAAATGTGCAAACTAGTGATTCTCAAGTGCAAGATCAACAAGTTGCTAGTTCATCTCAACCAAGTACAAGCAATCAAGTTCCTATCCTCCAACCAACCAACATTGCAATAGATCATCCAATTGATCAAATAGTTGGTGACATTACTAGTGGTGTGCAAACAAGATCGAGATTGACATCCTTTTGTGAACACTATTCATTTGTATCATCCATAGAACTAACCAAGATTGAAGAGGCCTTACAAGATGTGGATTGGGTTAATGCAATGCATGAAGAGCTCAATAATTTCACTAGAAATCAAGTTTGGGAGCTAGTTGAAAGACCCAAGAATTACAATGTGATTGGTACAAGATGGGTATTTAGAAACAAGCTAGATCAAGATGGCATAGTTGTGAGAAATAAAGCAAGATTGGTAGCTCAAGGTTACACTCAAGTTGAAGGTCTTGACTTTGGAGAAACTTATGCACCGGTTGCAAGATTAGATGCAATTAGAATTCTATTAGCCTATGCTTGTGCTCACAATATCAAGTTATATCAAATGGATGTGAAGAGTGCATTTCTCAATGGATATATCAATGAGTTAGTCTATGTTGAGCAACCTCCCGGTTTTGAAGATGACAAGAAGCCTAACCATGTGTACAAGTTGAGGAAAGCTTTGTATGGATTGAAACAAGCACCAAGGGCATGGTATGAAAGATTGAGGGATTTCCTTCTCTCCAAATGGTTTATTATGGGAAAGGGTTATACTACTGTCTTCACAAAGAAGCTTGGCAAGGATCTATTTGTATTGCAAATCTATGTGGATGATATCATTTTTGGTTCAACCAATCAAGAATTTTGTGAATAATTTGGAAAGATGATGGCAAATGAGTTTGAAATGTCAATGATTGGTGAACTTAGCTACTTCCTTGGACTTCAATCAAACAATTGAAGAATGGCATATTTGTGAGTCAAGGCAAGTACATCAAGGATATGATGAAGAAATTCGGCTTATAAGATTCAAAAGGCATTAGCACACCAATGAGAACTAATGGACACTTGGATAGTGATGCTAGTGGAAATATGATGGATCAAAAGTTGTATCGGTCTATGATTGGAAGCTTACTCTATGTGATCGCTTCAAGGCCGGATGTCATGTTTAGTGTATGCATGTGTGCAAGATTCCAAGCCTCTCTAAGAGAAAGTCACTTGAAGGCTACAAAGAGAATGTTGAGGTATTTGAAGCATCACAAGATGTTGGACTCTGGTATTCCAAGGGGTCAAACTTTGAGCTAGTTGGATATTCGGACTCCGATTATGCGGGATGCAAGGTTGATAGGAAGAGCACATCGGGCACATGTCAATTGCTAGGCATGTCACTTGTATCTTGGTCATCAAAGAAGCAAAATAGTGTAGCACTCTCTACCGCCGAAGCCGAATATATATCCGCGGGTAGTTGTTGTGCTCAATTGCTTTGGATGAAAGCAACTTTGAATGACTTTGGAATCAAATTCAAGCAAGTGTCATTGCTATGTGACAATGAAAGTGTGGTGAAGCTAACCAACAATCCAGTTCAACATTCAAGAACCAAGCACATTGACATAAGGCACCATTTCATAAGGGACCATCAACAAAAGGGTGATATCAAAATCACAAGTGTTGGCACCGATGATCAACTTGCCGATATATTCACCAAGCCATTAGATGAGAAAAGGTTTTGAAGCTAAGGAATGAATTGAACATTCTTGATCTCTCAAATATGTGTTGATGCACCCCATATATATATGACATGCCTCTCCTTCGAGCAATGCAAGGTAAAAGTTGATTAACATGTCATACATCCAATATTTAGGACTTGTTAATGCATCTAGACATCAATTCATTAAGCTCATTCATGAAAATCAAATGAGTTTGATGCTTATATGGTACCATTATTGCTTCTATGTTTCTATGATCTAGTGGTAGCATAAGACATGTTTGTGGGCTTGCAATCCTAGTGCTTGATTTAGAATATGAACTTCAATTGGTTAACTCAACATGGGCAAGATAACCATTCTAGGATGTGTGAAGATGCTTGTTCATGGTTTAAACCGAGTCAACTATATTGAACAAGTAATCTAGATTGAGCCACAACTAAGCTTATCTCCAATAATCAACACCTTTTATGATAATAGATGACAAAGGGGGAGAAGTAAGTACCACAAAGAAATATTGAATTTTTTTAAGCACACAAGTAGGGGGAGCAAGCCTATGAACTTGGTTGTTGCATTTCTATGTGCATTCATAAGTGCTTGCTTGCATATGTATTTATATTCATGACATGCTTGTGTGGTGAATGCTAGAAACTTAAATGATATGGTGCTTGAAGAACTAGCATGCTTAGGTTTTTATATTTTCAAGTGGTATCTAGTTCTCTCAAGTTGTTTTCAAGTGGTTTCTAGGCAATTATGGTGCTAAGGATGGTATAAAAGTGCACTCCGATTGGTATCACGCTTCAAAGGTCCATTCTTTATACCTTAGCATCATTTGGTAGTAGCAACTCTCCCACAATTCATATCCATGCATATGTGATCAATTTGAACCAAACTTATACATCACATATGTAGGGGGAGCTAATACTACCAAAGTTGAAATATTTATTCAATATATTCATTTGTGAAAGGTTGTCATCAATTACCAAAAAGGGGGAGATTGAAAGCCCAAGTTTGGTTTTGGCTAATCGATGAAACCTAGTGTACTAACCTTTGTCATTGAGTGATATATATGGGCTAGGTTGGTACACACCAAGCAATGGAGCTAGATGATGGTCATGGTGATGGAGGTGACCAAAAAATGATGTGATCCAACTTGAAATAATAAAAGAGAGACAAAACCATGATGATCAAGGCAAAGGTATCACATAGGTTTTTGTTTTGGCACTCAAGGCACCATAGAGGGTGTGAGTGTGTTTAGGATAGCTAGCCGTACTATTAAGAGGGGTGAACTCGATGCAAAACGGTTATCTAAGTGCCACTAGGTGAGTGAATTCCATGCATATGCATTAGGACCTAGTAACCTAACATTTAACCCTTGATAATTGCTTGAACAATATGCTAACACACATGCATAAGTGATGGAACACTTGGATGTTAGCACATAGAAGCAAGGGTGAAGAAATAGAGAAGAGAGGAGTTGTCCAGAATGCAACGGACGTTGAAACAGGCGTCAGACGCTGCTGAAACAATCGACGGACGCCACGCTCCTAGAGGTTGCGAGTCTGATGGCTGAGTGGGTCTGTGCACATTGTGCATCGGATGCTAGGAGAGTCCGTTGGTAGGTCGACGTTCGTCGATAAAAATACCTCTCTGGAACCTCTCTGTTGTGGCGACGGACGTTGAGTGAAACATACGTCGGACGCTGTTGAAATATCGACAGACGCTGGCTGAAACATGCGACGGACGCTACTTCAACAAGCGACGGAGCGTCCGTTGCAACATAAACAGAGTATGTTGCTCGCACAGTTTGAACGTAACGGCTAGTTTCGAGATGGGCTGCCTATTTAAAGGGCTTGGGCGGTTCAAGCTCCATCTCTTGGCACTCTAACTTGTTGATACACCTTGTGAGCATACTCCCTCACCTCCCACTCATTCTCTTGCTTGATTGTACATCCAAAGTGAGATTGGGAGAGATCCAAAGTGCATTTGCTTAGAGTTTGAGCATCTAGTGGCACTAGAGATCGTTGGGCAGCGGATTCACTTGTTACTCTTGGTGATTGCCATCACCTAGACGGCTTGGAGCTGCGAAGGAGCTTTGGCACGAGTTGGTGTTTGTTCGTGGCCATCTCCCGGTGATTTGTGAGGGGTTATTGCGCCTATTCCCCGCGGGAGTTCGCAAAAGGTGACTTTAGTGGATTGCTCGTGTCATTGAGCTACCACCACTTGTGGGTAGGTGCTTGCAGCGCCTTTGTGTTGGGCTAGGCATTGGAAGCCTATTAGCTTGCGCACCACCAAAGTGATTGGTCGACACAACGGGGTAGCGTGCCGGCAAGCACGTGAACCTCGGGAGAAAATCATTATGTTCATTGTCTATTGTTGTTCTCCCGGTATTCATTTGGTAATCATATTGTGATTCATTGTCTCTTGCCAACTTTGGTAACTATCTCTATCACTTGCATTACTTTCACATATTCTTGTGTAGTGGTAGTCTTAGTTGCTAGAAGTAGCTCACTAGCTTAGAGAGTAGTGACTTAGATTGTTGATTGACATAGAGATCATAAGTTTTTAGAATTGCAAATAGGTGGCTTGCATAATCTTTAGAGCTAGAGCAAACCGCATTATCGCTTTGTTATTTACTAACAATTTTCTCTAGTGTATTTGTAGAATTTTAATTAGGCTATTCACCCTCACTCTAGCCATTTAGGACCTCTCAACCGGGACAACCAATGTGTATGTGCACGCGTTTCCACGGCCTTCCTCCGTGAGCAGCATATGTTGTCCAGCACCGCGAGCTCCTTTGCTAAACCCCTAGCCTTCTGCCCTTCCTTCCCTCCTGACACTAGAGATGACGATGCACGCGGCCGGCGCAAAGAACCCTGAGGCAGCACGCGCGCGGCCTGGCAAGTGACTGCCCACAGGGAGGGGAGGTAGCGCTAGCGCACACGAGAAAATAAACAGTAGCATAGAGTAGGGATGGGGAGATGGATCGGAGCAGCGGGTACGCACACACCTTGCCACCGAGGAGTCGTTGGAGGTAGCCGATGACGTCCTGGCGGTGGCGCTCCCCTTCTTGGGGGTGGGGTGGACATGCAGCGCCACCTCGCCGTCGATCGACTCTGTGGCACGCTCCGCTGAAGGGAGCAGAGTCACGGATCACACGAGGAAGAGAGTAGACACCACGGTCAACGAGGTGTTGTGCGGTGTTGTTTCCTCTAGGCGGATCCGCGTTCCGCGATCAATACCACAGGGATGAGGATTGAGGTCCCATGGCGGCACAACGTATCACGGCTTACCGTCGCGGGATCGCACGTTGATGCCACGGGGATGAGGGCCCACCTAGCGGCTTGACGTATCGCGGTTTCCCTTGCCGGTGATTGGAGGCCAAGGTGAGATAGCAGGGAGAAGAATGGAAGCCACATGTGATTGTACGCGGCGTTTGCCCGAGTTGTCTGGCTCAACGCGTGAGTTGCCCACCTAGCACACGGACGTACGTGGGCGGGTGTGCGCTCGCTCGCGAGCCGCTGGACTACGTGGGCGGGCGGGCGTTGCTCGCTGGGGTGAGAGGTGGGTGAGAAGCCTTGGACAAACATTGTCTGTAAGCGCTTGGATCTGACTTTGATGTTTCGTAAGCCCTTGATTTTAATGGAGGTAAAATTTTATGTGCAATTTTCTAGGTGCACGAAGGTTGAATCCCTCAGCGGATGACGTTTGTGTGGGTGGACTTAAATTTATTCAAGAATCCAATTGTAGTAGAGATTATGAAACTAACACATTCAAGTTTAAACACATCACCGAATATTGATACACATTGATTATCCAGAGTTCTAAGTGCTCCGAACATTCATCAAACTGAAAAGTCTTTGCAAAAGTCTTCAGAATATACTGACCTGAATAATCTTACCATATTTCCGATTAGATGCAAAATGTTATAATGAAAGTGTGTTTACGAACATCTTAGTATTCCAATGTGGTCCATCCTTCACATCTAAAGTGCATAGAAAAAAAATTATGTATCTATAGAAATCAAACCAACCTAAATTTAATACAAAAGAGAGTAAGACTGAGAGGTCTGATTTGAGAAAAAAAGAATATGGTAAATTGGTTGTATTAGGTAAATTCCCCATTGCGTTGTCATGGCAAAAAAATAGAAACATAGCCATTAAAGAGGTTGATAGGGAGTGAAATAATTGCATCATGGTATATTTGAGATTTGAGATTTCATAGTAGTTGGACATGTAAATGAAAGAGAATGCAAGTAATTTGTTTCATGTCAGTAATAGTTACCCTGCAGCTTGGGCAAAGTATTATAAAAGATACCGAACCTAGTCTACATAGGGAAGATATAAGTAGAAGAAAATAATAGGAAGAGAGTAAGTGTTGACTCAGATTGAAGTCATATATAACTCTAATAATACAATGCATATATTGCATAATATACAAAAATGCCCAAAATATTTTAATGAACAAAATTTATCAATGTCAACGGTAAGGAAAAATGTATCAGAACATGGCTAGTAGCTTAGTCAATTTAAAATGATTAGCCTAAACAGTATCTACATAGGACATTGAGAACACAATAAGCATCTTATGCATATGACAGATAGAATGTAGTGGGTATTTTGTTTTATAACAAATAAATATAGATATAGATATGTCTGCCATGAAACATATGTCTATGTATATCTTTGTTCATTATGATTTTGTTGGGTCAGAATACCGTCTCTAACAAGGACCGTACTCTGGCCCTGTTTGGTTTCCATAAATCAGGTGACTTATAAGTTATGTCTGTTTGATTTCCAATGACTTATAGGTCATGCATAATAGGGGTAAAGTGTGATCCCCAAGCAAAAAAAGTGTGATCCCTTGTAAAAAGGAGGGACTTATAAGTTTTAAGTTGGAGTGGAGCAACTTATGGACTTATAAGTTAGGGTGTTTGGCAAAATAAGTCACTTTTTTTCTTCACTTTTGGACTTATAAGTCAGATGACTTATGGGAACCAAACATGACCTCTTTTTCCCGGAGGTAAAGTAAAAAAACCTTAATCCAACATGCAACATGCCCCACTTCAAACTTTTTATAAGTCCCCACTTTACGGAGGCCTCCGAATCCCACCCCTCCAATTGTAGGTTGTTTCAATTTTTCTAAATTCTAAGTAAGAGCATCTCCAACAACTCTTTAAAACAACTTGTTATCCTTATAAATTTTGCAAAAACACAAAATTCTCTCTCCAACAACTCCTCAAACCAACTTGCTATTTTTTCTAAGTTGCTATTCACGGCCTCCGCGCACCTATATTTATCAAGTTGCTATCCAACTTGTTATCCTTATAAATTTGACAAAATCAAAAAAATTCCCTCCAACAACTCCTCAAACCAACTTGCTATTTTTTTTAAGTTGCTATTCACGGCCTCCGCGCGCCTATATTTATCAAGTTGCTATCCAACCTGTTATCCTTATAAATTTGACAAAATCAAAAAATTCCCTCTAACAACTCCTCAAACCAACTTGTTATTTTTCTCAAGTTGTTATTCCCAAGTTTGACAAGTTGGAACAGCAAATTATTGGAGAGACGAGTTTTTTTCACTTGCCAAATAATTTAGCAATAAACTATAAGATTTAACAAGTCAATTTTTCCAAGTTGTTGAAAATGCTCTAATGTACATGCACGGTGCAACACGACCCGGCTGAACACGCTCGCCACTTTTCCACACGGCGTATCGCCACAATGTCACCGAAAGGGCTTGCTGGAGTTGCCAAGAAAAATCACTCCCGTACTTATGCAAGCTCCAGACGCGGATAGCTGTTGATTGCTGACCAAAACTCAGCGTCAGCATTCACCATTCATTTCGTTCAGTCTGACGAAACAGAGATATTACTTCAACACTACTTTCTAACGAACAAATAATGTTTTTCTCTAAAAAAAAATCAGCACAAGTATTTAGCGTAAGTTAAATTTCAGCAGAATAAACCGTTATTTTTGAGCGAATATCCAACCACTATTGGCAATTGGCATAGCCCATGGAAACCCTGACAATTAAAGTTTCCTCGGTAACAGGTAACAATCCGAATTGATTTCGTTACATACGATCTGGACAAAAGAAACATGTAATGCATTGCAGCCAAAGATCGTATCTCCAAAGAAACAACAGACAGAGCACTTGGGATCCGGATGTCCCAGGAAATTGTACGAGTAATAAATAACAGTCAATTGCGAGGTCAAGGCAAAGTCACGGACGCCACTGCTACTGCTAGTGCCAGTCAGTCACCGTCCTCAGCTCTGCTAGTACTACTATTTTCTGGGAATGTACCACCACCCGACGCGATCACGACGCGGTTGCCGGCCATCCACGCGGCGCAGCTCATGCTTAAAATCACCGCCGCTTTCCAGTGACCTACTCGTCGTCAGAGCTTTACTTTCCAAGAAAGAAACCATGCCGCAGCCCCCGAGCTACAATCGCAGAGAGACTGAGCTAGTTGAAGTTGAGCACAACTGGCCGGCTGCTCCGGCGCCGGCCGCTCCTCCTCCCAGAATGGTCACCACGGCGAGGGACGCCTACTTCCTCTGGGAACTACGCAAGTACGTGCTGCTGCAGGCCACGCTGGCGGCCAGCGTCACCTACTCGGCGGGGCTGAGCCCGCCGGGCGGGGTCTGGCCCGAAAATGACATCTCCAGCGCCGGTGTACGCCTCGCCGGCGACCCGGTGCTCCAGGTCACCTACGCCCGCCGCTACGAGACCTTCTTCTACTTCAACGCCACCGCCTTCGTTGCCTCCATCGTCACCATCAACCTCCTCCTCGTGCACACCCTCAGCCGCCACCGCGGGTGGCTCCGTGCGCTCCAGACTGCCATGATCCTCGACCAGCTCGGCCTCATGGGCGCCTACGCCGCGGGCAGCTGCAGGGAGCTGGCCATGTCCGCGTACGTCGTCGCCCTTGTAGCCTTGGTCTCCTCCTACGTCTGTGCCCACGTCCTGCTCTTCGTGCTGTGGGCCCTGAGAAGGCGTGGCGCTGGTGCGGACAATGCGATGCCGGACGAAGAGCCCGGGACCGTGGAGCGCTCGCGCAAGTACCTCCTCATCTTCGCGACCCTTGTCGCGACAGTGACGTACCAGGCCGGGCTGAGCACACCGGGCGGGTTCCTGTCAAACAGCCAGGACGACGACCACCTCGCCGGGGACCCCATGCTCCGCGGCCACCACCCAGATCGCTTCATGGGGTTCTTCTACTTCAACACCACGGCGTTTGTGGCATCTCTGGTGGTCATCATGCTGCTCATGAGCCAGACCGTGACCCATCATGGGTTCCGCTCGTGCGCGCTCTGGGTGTGCACGGGTGCGGCCTTCATTGGGCTCACCGGTGCGTTCGCTGTGGGAAGCAGCAGAAGCGTCAAGACATCCATCTATGTCGTTGCCCTGGTGGTTGCTGTTCTGTCGTACATCGGCCTTCAGATTCTGGTATTCTGCTGCAAACCTGTGGAGAACTGGGTCCACAACGTCCAAGACACGCTGCAAAGGTATCTGAGACTGGATCAGATCGAGTCAAAGGATCCTCAGGTTAGTGCAGTGCATGATCCACAGGAAATCGCTGAGGCCGACCAGCTTCTCCAGAAGTCCCGCATGTACCTGCTTCTGCTCGGAATCCTTGCAGCGAGCGTCACATACCAAGCAGGGCTGAACCCGCCGGGTGGCTTTTGGCAAACAAAGGCTGCTGATGGTGTGCATCACTATCTAGCTGGTGATCCAGTGCTTCACAACACATATCCACGGAGATATCTGGTTTTCTTCTACTGTAATGCCACAGCCTTTGTCGCGTCACTGGTTATACTTATACTCCTCCTCAGCAACATATTCAGCACCCAAGGAATCAAATACTGTGCACTGCAGGTCTCCATGATCATGGACCTTCTTGGGCTGATTGGCGCCTATGCTGCCGGAAGTTGCAGGCAAGTTTCCAAATCCGTGTACGTCTCAGTGCTTGTTATTCCAGTGTTCCTGTACGTTGGCATCCATGTTATGGTGTTCATGTTAGAAGTCTTCCCAAATATTGCGACATGGAGGAAAATTGTGAGGAACAAGCTGGAGGAATCTGTGCCCAGATGGCTCAAGAAGTTGTTTGAGCTGCCAGCGGAGGAAGATGAGAACTTGAAGTGGAAACTGGAGAAGAGGCGCAAGCTTCTGCTGCTCCTTGCTATTCTTGCAGCCAGCCTCACCTACCAGGCAGGCTTGAGTCCACCTGGCGGCTTCTGGCAAGAGAATAAGACAGGCCATGTCGTCGGCAACCCAGTGCTCAATGACAACTACCAACGTCGTTACATGGCTTTCTTTTATTGCAATGCAACTGCCTTCGTCTCATCTCTGGCCATCATCATGCTGCTGGTGAACAGAAAGCTTTCGGCGAGAGGAATACAGTCGCACGCGCTCAGCGTGTGCGTGATCCTTGACCTGGTTGGGCTCATGGGTGCGTTCGCTGCTGGGAGCACCAGGAAGGTATCCACATCCATATATGTTCTCATCCTGGTCTTTGCAGTTCTAGTCTGCATCACGCTCCAAGTTGTTCTGGTTGTGTCAGAGTCAGTTCAGGGTCTCTTGCAGAGACTCCTGTCCTTCTTCGACATAACGGAGGGAGAAGTTGGCTTCATATTGCCACATAGAGCTGCCAACAATGGAGGGCCACGAGATCTCTGGTATGAAAAGCTTCCCAAGTACTTGTTGCTCCTCGCAGCACTTGCAGCAGCTGTCACCTACCAAGCCGCCATGAACCCACCCGGTGGCCTCTGGGATGATGGCCAACCTGGTCACATAGCTGGTGACCCGGTCCTTCGGAGCAGCCATCCAGATCGTTACAAGGCTTTCTTCTACTGCAATGCAACTTCCTTCATGGCGTCTCTTGTGATTATGGTCTTGCTTCTGATCAAGCGAGTATGCAGAGCAAAGCAGGCCATCTTGGCGTTGCACACCGCCATGATACTGAACTTGTTTGGCCTCATGGGTGCATATGCTGTCGGAAGCTGCAGGAGAAAGAGGACCTCTGCTTACATCCTGGCATTAGTGATAGGAGTTTCTGTATACATTGTTCTTCTTGTTGTAGCGTCCATAGGTGTCGCGAAACGGCTGAAAGGAGTAATGGATGAACTAGTGGAACGAGTGATCTGGTGCTTCTCTATAGAAGATTTGTAAAACCTGGGTACAAGAGCATAAAAGGTTAAGTCACAAATTGTACATACTTTTTTGGAATTTTGGATAGGCTTCCAGATATAACTTATTATAATGTTTCCTGAAGCACTGTTGTAATTTAAGTAGTTATTTGTATTATCTCTAAGTCTGGCTTATTTGCGGAAAATGCCATGCTGGATTCATGTTTCGTTTGGCTTAAATTATCTATCCTTGCATGTATAACCTTCTAGGTATTCTCCTTCTATTCTACTAGTGTTAACTTTAAGAAAAGTTATATGTTAAACAAGATATCCTTGATAATGCATTGCTAAAAAAAATTAGCATCATGAAGGGAAAAACATAAATATTTGTGCCTAAGTATCCATGATAGTACATAAGCCTTTGGTCTTCATAGTTTTCATGTGATAGCTGAGGTACTCGTGACTCAAGAAGTACTATAGTAGCATCTGCTCACCAAAATCAAAATCTCACAATAGTATCACTGTATCAGCTTCATATACATGTGCTAGTGTTCTACTGCTCAAGCTATAATGAGTTAGTTTCATAAAACTCCAACTATTTGTGCCCAAGTATCAAGGAACTACCTGATAGCAATTTCACAGCGGTGCAATATTTTACTAGACCCACATGTCAGCCAGACAGGCACGCAAGTTATGTGTGTGGACCCACACATGGATTTGTGTGCCTGACATGTGGGTGAATGGAGAATGTTATAGATTTCTGAAACTGATCTCAGGTGGTATGGCTCCTTAATAGCTTGGCATGAATATCTGTAGTTTTGTAAATTTAATTATTAGTAAAAGCTTCCATTTTTTTTGCTAATATTTTGAGGAAGTATTTTTCGCCAAAACTCAACACAGAAATATTGCCCCGAACATTTACAAAGAGAACACCACAAGCATTCAAATTTGGGGTATCAAACCATAACAAGTGCACATACCTATATTTTTCCATTGACTCACAATGAAGGTCCCAAATATGCTGTAAAGCTTCATCGTTTCCTTATTTTGATGTCAATTTTTGGGTTCTCCACTTTGAGTGAGGATTGAATTGAAGTGGACAACAACTGTGTCCACAACCACAAGTATTTAATATGTTTGTTTTCGGAGAGCCACTTCCTGCATAAGGGGAGAAAGGAAGAAGTCTGAGGATGTTACAACTCATAGGGAAAATAATTATATATCTACGTAATGATTGACACCACGAGACATGTGGATTTTTTTTACCTCATCTGCATTTGAAATGAGTGTATCTCCCACAAGCTGAGGTCTTTGTCTTTCTACACTTTGAAGAGTAACTTCCGCGATGAAACCGGGGCCACCCAAGTCCGCAGCAAGCAAGATAAAACAAATCAGGATCCTTCTCCCTTGATAATTCTATTGTCCCTTTGGCATGGGAAAACAGTTTCATGCTAATGACTTGCTCATCAACTGGAGGCAAGCTTGCACCAGTGCCATCTACACCAACCTGTGTTGAATCATGAATGCGCAGTAAGTCACAATTGTACAATTTGTGAAGGAATACTGGGACTGGCTACAATTGGAGATCTCAGGAATTAGGATGATAACAAGAGCTTTTTCAGTACAGGAGGACCCTATGAAACTACTTATCTACTGGTAAGAGGACCATCAGATTCTGAAACACACATTTCAAACCCATCAACAGGCTATCTGATTCTATACAATTTCACTGAGTGGTAAATCAAAACATCAGAGAAATCGCCTACCTGTTCTAGTTTCAATTTGTTAGCGTTCTTAATCTATGACACAAAGATAAACATGTCCTCTGAGCTTGTAAAATAAGGTGGATATTTCTTTACAACAGACCTGAATGAATGAATCCTCCGACCTGCTGCTCCCGAATGGACGCAAATTTCTGTGGCCTGAGTCCATGTTCCTTGAGCGCTTCGACGAGCTCTGCAGCACGTATCTCTACCTACCGGCAGCGGCGCGTACCGGAACGGGACGCCCTTGTTGTGTAGTTCGTCGGCGGGGAATGGAAAGGAGTAGTAGGTCGCGGCGCCGCAGCCGAGGAGCAGCAGCACGTAGCCTGTGCACTTGCAGAGGTCGGAGTCGGAGGAGATCCGGAAGGGGGCGAAGGCGGTGGCCGGTGAGGATGCCGCCGCCGCGGCGCAGGTGACAGCGAGAGGGGGTCAGTTGTTGGGCTCATTGGCCAGGCCCATACACACCCTGCTGGATTCCATTGACCGGCCCACGAGTTAGAAATACTGTAAGAATTTGTAACTTGTTGAGCTATTGCTCCTGATTACAAAGCTGTGCCGTTCGTTTAGTGCCGTACGGGTAGTAACAGAAATTTAGACAAGCTCAAAGGCTAATGAGCCCAGGACATGGACGTGCAAACGCACGCAACGGTCGTGGTTGAACCGTGCCCTAGGAAGAGGTTATAGCCAGAATCGGATTACAAAAATCCATAATATATATATATATATATATATATATATATATATATATATATATATATATTGTAAGACTTCTGGCTATCTTCAACCTAGGGCAACTCTTTTTTTTTTTTTTTGCATGTTGGATGAAGTATAATAGGCTTTTCCTTGGGGAAACTGCCGAGGCAGATCAGATTCTCCAGAAGTCTCGCATGTACCTGGTTCTGCTTGGAATCCTTGCTGTGAGTGTCACATACCAAGCGGCACGCCGGGTGGCTTCTGGCAAGCAAAGGCTGCTGAAATGGTGTACAGAGACTTCTATCTAGCCGGTGACCCAGTGCTTTACAACGCATACCCCCGGAGATACCTGGTTTTCTTCTACTGCAATCTCATCCTCCAACTCAGCAACATATTCAGCACACAAGGGATCTAGTACTGTGCGTTGCAGTTCTCCATGATCATAGACCTCCTTGGGCTGATTGGTGCTTGTCATTCCAGTGTTCCTGTATGTTGGCATCCATGTTATGGAGGTGTTCACTTTAGATGTCTTCACAAATATTGCGACATGGAGGAAAAATGTGAGGGATAAGCTGGAGGAATCTGTGCCCAGATGGCTCAAGAAGATGCTTGAGCTGCCGCCCGAGGAAGACAAGAACATGAAGTGGAAACTGGAGAAGAGGCGCAAGCTTCTGCTGCTCCTTGCCATTCTTGCAGCCAGACTCACCTACCCGGCAGGCTTGAGTCCACCTGGTGGCTTCTAGCAAGAGAATAAGACAGGCCATGTCGTTGGCAATCCAGTACTGAATGACAACTATCGACGTCGCTACATGGCTTTCTTTTACTGCAATGCAACTGCCTTCGTCTCATCTCTAGCCATCATCATGCTGCTGGTGAACAGAAAGCTTTCAGCAATAGGAATAGTCGCACGCGCTCAGCGTGTGCGTGATCCTTGACCTGGTTGGGCTCATGGGTAAGTTCGCTGCTGGGAGCACCAGGAAGGTATCTACATCCATATATGTTCTCATCCTGGTCTTTGCTGTTCTAGTCTGCATCACGCTCCAAGTTGTTCTGATTGTGTCAGAGTCGGTTCAGGGTCTCTTGCAGAGACTCATGTCCTTCTTCGACATAATGGAGGGCGAAGTTGGCTTCATATTGCCGCATAGAGTTGCCAACAATGGAGGGCCACGAGATCTCTGGTATGAAAACCTGCCCAAGTACTTGTTGCTCCTCGCAGCAATAGCAGCGTGTCACCTACCAAGCTGTCATGAACCCACCCGGCGGCCTCTGGGATGGTGGCCAAACTGGTCGCGTAGCCGGTGACCCGGTCCTTTGGAGCAGCCATCCAGATCGTCACAAGGCTTTCTTCTACTGCAATGCAACTTCCTTCATGGCGTCTCTTGTGATTATGGTCTTACTTCTGATCTAGTGAGTATGCAGAGCAAAGCAGGCCATCTTGGCAATGCACACCGCCATGATACTGAACTTGTTTGGCCTCATATAGGTGCATATGCTGCCGGAAGCTGTAGGAGAGTGAGGACTTCTGCTTATATCCTGGCATTAGTGATAGGAGTTTCTTTATACATTGTTGTTCTTGTTGTAGTCTCCATAGGTGTCGCGGAACGACTGAAAGGAGTAATGGATGAGCTAGCGGAACTTGTGATCTGGTGCTTCTCTATAGAGGATTTGTAAAACCTGGGCACAAGAGCATAAAAGGTTAAGTCACAAATTGTACATACTTTTTGGAATTTTGGATAAGCTTCCAGATATAACTTATTATAATCTTTTCTGAAGCACTGTTGTAATTTGAGGTGTTTGTATTATCTCTAAGTCCAGCTTTGAGGAAAATGCCATGCTGGATTATGTTTCATTTGGCTAAAATTAGCTATCCTTGAGATATAACCTTCTAGGAATTTTCCTTCTATTCTACTAGTGTTAACTTTTATATAAGATATCCTTGATAGTGTGTTGCTAAAAAAAATTAGCATCATCATGGGAAAAATATAAATATTTGTGCCTAAGTATACATGATAGTACATAAGCCTTTGGTCTTCATAGTTTTCATGCTATAACTGAGGTACTCGTGACTCAAGAAGTACTATAGTAGCATCTGCTCACCAGAATTAAAATCTCACAATAGTATCAGCTTCATATACATGTGCTAGTGTGCTACTGCTCAAGCTATAATGAGTGTAAAACACCAACTATTTATGCCCAAGTATCAAGGAACTACCTGACAGCAATTTGTTCACAAGCGTGCAACATTTTACTAGACCCACATTTCAGCCAGACAGACACACAAGTTATGTGTGTGGACCCACAAATGGATTTGTGTGCCTGACATGTGGGTGAATGGAGAATGTTATAGATTTTTGAAACTGATCTCAGGTGTTATGGCTCCTTAATAGCTTGGCATGAATATCTGTAGTTTTGCAAAATTAATTCTTAGTAAAAGGTCCTGGTTTTTTTGCTAATATTTTGAGAAAGCTTTATTCACCAAAACTCAACAGCGAAATATTGTCCCAAACATTTACAAAGAGAAGACCACAAGCATTTGAATTTGGGGTATCAAACCATAACAAGTGTACGTACCTATATTTTTCCAGTGACTCACAATAAAGGTCCCAAACATACTGTAAAGCTTCATCATTTCCTTAATTTCATGTCAATTTTGGGTTTCTCCACTGTGAGTAAGGATTGCAATGGACAACAAGAACTGTGTCCATATATGGAATCCTCAAGTACTTAATATGTTTGTTTTCAGAGAGCCACTTCCTGCATAAGGGGAGAAAGGAAGAAGTCTGAGGATGTTACAACTGCATAGGGAAAATAATTATATGGCTACATAATGATTGACACCAGAAGACATTACTTGTGGTTTTTTTGACCTCATCTGCATTTAAAATTAATGTATGTTCCACAAGCTGAGGTCTTTATCTTTCTACACTTTGAAGAGTACTTCTGTGATGACACCTAGACCAGCAAGCCCGCAGCAAGCAAGATAAAACAACTCAGGATCCTTCTTTCTTGATAACTCTATTGTCCCTTTGGCAGGGGTAACCGGTTTCATGCTAATGACTTGCTCATCAACCTGGCAAGCTTGCGCCAGTGCCATGCACACCAACCTGTGTTGAATCATGAATAGGCCTGAACTTGGTAAGTAAGTCACCATTGTACAATTTGTGAAGAAATACTGGCCCAGCTACAATTGGAGATCTCAGGAATTGGGATGGTGAGAAGAGCTTTATCAGTACAGAAAGACCCTATGAAACTACTTAACTACTGCCTACTGGTAAAAGGACCATGAGATTCTGAATCACACATTTCAAAACCACATCAATAGGTTATCTGAGTCGAGGCATTTTTACTGACTGGTAAATCCAACATTGGAGAAATCGCCTACTTGTTTTAGTCTCAATTTGTTAGCGTTCTTAATCCATGACTCAAAGATTAACATCTCCTCGGAGTTTGGAGTAACAATAAGAAATTTAAAAGGTGGATATTTCTTCGCAACAAACCTGAGTGAATCCTCCCGAATGGACGCAAAGTTCTGCAAGCCTGAGTCCATGTCCCTTGAGCGCGCCCTCGAGTGCCGAGAGCGAGTCTGGCTGGAGGAGAACTCGGGCATGGACCTCGTGGTGCCGCTCCAGACCTCCAGTTGGATACGGCATGCAGGTCCTCCGGCAGCGGCGCGTACCGGAATGGTATGGCCTTGTGCAGCGCGTCGGTGGGGAACGGCAAGGAGTAGTAGGTCGCGGCGCCGCAGTCGAAGAGCAGAAGCCTGTTGCGTGTACCCTGCGTACTTGCGAAGGCCGGCGTCGGAGGAGACCCGGGAGGTAGCGGAGGAGGGGAAGGTAGGTGATGGTGGTGGCGGCCGGTGGGGATGCGGCGGCGGCGGCGGCGAGAGTAGAGCGGGTGTCGCATCGTGGCGTTGGGCGCCGCGGCCCGAGGCGAGGAGGAATGGATTGTTGGGCTCATGGACCAGGCCCATACAGACTGCAACATGTACATTAGGCCTGCTGGATTTCAATCGACCGGCCCACAAGTTAGAAAATACTGTAATAATTTGTGAGGGCCCTTTGCTCCTGTTTCCAGAGCTGTGCGCTTCCGTTTAGTTCCGTACGGGGAGTAAGAGAAATATACACAAGCTCAAAGGCTAATGAGCCTAGGACATGGACGTGCAAGCGCACACAATACGGTCGTGGTTGAACCGTGGCCTAGGAAGAGGTTATAGCCAGAATCGGATTACAAAAATCCATGTGAAATAATATATATTGTAAGACTTCTGGCTATCTTCAACCTAGGGCAACAATTTTTTTGCATATTGCAATAGATAATTGACTTGTTCTAAAAATGTTAGAAATGCATATACTATGCAGACGGAAACCTAGGGCAACCCTTTTTTACACACCGGAAGAAGTAATAGACTTTTCCTAAAAATATTAGGAATTCATATACTATGAAAATAGAAAGTACGTACTTTCTACGCTCTAAATTATAAGATATTTTCATTGTTTACATGAGGGAGTATTTGACATTCTTGGGCTTTTCTTTTTCTTCCTTTTGCATATTGGAAGTCAATTCAATGACCCTTAATATCTCGAATTCCTACATCTATTTTTTTAGGAAAAAATATATTCTCATTTCCCAACCCTTTTTACTTGATGCAAGCACGAGTTAATTTTTTTTTGTAATAGACATGTTTTGTCACTGGTTAACCCAAAGTCAACCTCATTCACATGAGGGTATGTCTACCTTTTGATGGACATATCACTTTCCGTTATCATGTACTCCCTCCTTCAAAATTATAGCTTGTTTTGGCTTTTCTAAATTTTTTATATATTTAGACATAGCATATATCTAGGAGGTGAAACGTTCCTAGCTAGAAACACCAGAATCGTTTCTTAGTGTTTCGCCTAGACTTATGAAACAAACAAGAGATATTTACATGTGTGACCCTCAAAAAAATGCATCTTTCTTGTATGGTTTATTTTTTTCTCTCAACATACCTATATGGCCCTAAAATGAAATTTTCTTCCTTCTATGGTCTTCCATCTGATTTTGGCCCCTAACGGTGTTTAAAATTATCATTTTACCCCTAGCGAGAAAAATAAAGTTTTAGTATAAAAATGGTATATATTTCATACGATCTTAGACGAGGATGATTTTTATATGAAAATTATAACATTTGACGAGATCTACAACTTTCTAGTTTTGATTTTTTTTTAATTTTATGGTGCTAAGTTCCTCAAAAAAATTAAACAATATTTAAAGAATATATCAATCGCATACAAGCATTTATCGCCTTGGAAAAATCATATTTTTCTTATATGGTGTCAAACAAAAATAATTTATATATAAAAGTTGTAGTTTTTGATGGGATCTACAACTTTATAGTTGCATGTTTTTTCATTTCAGATTATTAAGATGATAAACAAATAATATAAAGTTTCAAATACCGCTGAAAAATAATTTATTTTTTAACAATTTAACAACCTCAAATTAAAAAACTCAAAACTAGAAAGTTGTAGACATCGTCGGGGGCTATAATTTTTGTATAAAAATTATTCTCATCCGAAGTCATATGAAATAGATATAATTTTTCTACTATAATCATATTTTTCTAGCTAGGGGTAAAATGGTAATTTTAACCAACACTTATCACCGTTAAGAGCCTAATTCAGACGGAAGGTTATAGAAGGAAGAAATTTTCGTTTTAGGGTCATATAGGTAAGTTTTTTTAAAAAAAACCATACAAGAAAGATACATTTTTTTGAGGGCGCTAGAGGTAATTATCTCAACAAACAAAGGGTGATTTCTCACGATTCTATTTCTTATACGTGCTCTATACAAATACAATGGTGGTGGTGCTTTTTTGTTATTCTTTGTTTTATTGCAACAAGTTAAAAATAGGTTGTATGAAAGTTGTTCTTCGCCTAAAAAAAGTATTAACTTTTTAAAGAATATTTTCATTTCCATGATTCCTTTTTTTTAAAAAAAATATTTCTAATCAGAATCTAGCCTACCAGCTAAACGATCTCATAAGTGATTTCGATTCATCATCTAAAACGTTTCTTAAGAGAATCTGAATCCAAATGTTTCCTGAGAGAATCTGAATCCAAACTTTTCTATGAGAATATGATCAGAATCCCTACCGAATGCGTACTCAGAGGCTCCTTTACTTGGCGGAAATTTAAATTAGGCCGAGTGAATCGGCGGCAAAAGTATGTTATTTACAAAAATCTGATTTGGACATTTATTTTTATAGAGAATAAACAAATTTAAAAATATAGAAATAAAAAAATATTGGCCTCTAGCCCAATACTAATCCGAATCTCTTCAGAGTTGGATTGGCACACCGTACACACGTTCTCTAATCTACGAGTATCCATAACAAGGACTATATATACGTACACTTATATCTATGATCTATCTATATCTAAACTATTAATGACTCCAAGAAGACAAGAAAGATCATGCAGGCTAGCGATCAGCAGGGACCATCCTCGATGATATGCAGCAACAAGAAGATGTTGGGCGCCCAGACGACACGCCGGCGGCTTCATGACGATCTGATCTTCGACGCGATCCTGACGCGTCTACCGCCTACCGCCGTCGTCTGTTGCCGAGCCGTCTGCCGCGCGTGGCACGAGGCCCTCACCTCGGACAACTTCGTCCGGGCCTACGCGGCGGTGCGCCAGCCGGAGCTCCTCTTCTTCGCGCCAGCCGACGCCAGCACCAGCACCGGCAGCACCACCCTATACACGTGCGCGCTCCGCAACGACGACGGGGAGGCGCCGCCGAGGGCCGCCCGCGAGCTCCTCACCTTGGGCAACCTGAACGCGGAGCACGTGGTAGTGTCCCCGAGACCGTGCCACGGCCTGACGCTCGTCTCCGACGGCCGCACCGTCGAGCACTACGTCTGCAACCTGTCGACCGGCGAGCACGTCGCGCTCCCGCCCTGCGAGCGCGCCGCAGCCGTGGATGCTCCGGACTCGATGCGCATCGGTGTGGCGGGCCGATGCCTCCGTCCGCCGCCATGGACACCCTTCGAGATCGCGAGCACCGGGCTCGGCTTCGACCCGGCCACCGGGGAGCACAAGGTGGTGAGGCTCTTCAAGAGGCGGATCGGGGAGACGGGCTGCGAGGTGTGTGTCCCGGGCCCGGGGCCCGGGGCCGCGTGGGCGTGGCGGCGCTGCGCTGGGCGAGTGCCGCCGTCGTCGGCCAGCTTTGTCGCCGGCCTGCCACCGGTGTACCTCAGTGGCTCCCTCTACTGGCTGCTCGAGTTGAACAGCTTCACCGGCACAGATCAGCCTGTCATGTCCTTCTCCGTCGGCGATGAACAGTTCGGGTGGGTGCAGATGCCGCCGTACCTGGCGCAGCGCGTCGGAACCCTCACGGAGCTGGATGGCTCCTTGTGCGCCGTCGTCGACCTCCGCTACGACCACGAGAGGTACTCGCTCTACACGTGGGGCGGCGGCGGCGACGACACCTGGTCGAAGCGCTACTCGATCGACCTGCAGAGTTTGCCCCAGGCGATAAGCGATGAGTTCGTGGAGGAGGATGATGTCATCCCGCTCTGCAGTTGTAGTAGCAGCGCCGCCGCCGGGGGAAGCGGCGAAAAACTCCTGCTCGCCACGGGCTTCCACAAGGTGTTCGCTTATGACCCCAACAGCGTCGCCATGGAGAGGGTGTTGTGGATGCAGGAGTTCGTCGACGTCCCGGGGAGGTGCCAAGAGGCCAGCTTCCTTCTCCAATTTGGACTCTACAAGGACAGCATCGCCAGTGTCCACCGCCATAGCGGCAGCAGCAGCAAGCTGCAGGTAAAGCTAGGCACCAGCACCGTTGGCAAGCGGCAAGTTTCTCATGTGTACCGCCAAGCTCGTTCACGTAAAATGAGAGACTTCTTGAAGCACTTCCGGAAGGAGATGGCTGGACGCATGAACAACGGTTGATGCAGAGGATTATATTGCTCTCTCACACGCGTGCTTTTAAAGTGCTATTTGTAGGTCCCTAAACTTGGCAGAGGGTGTCATCTAGGTCCCAAACTTTCAAAGTGATCACTGCAGGTCCCTAAACTTGATATAAATACTTTCTATATAAAACTTGTAGCTCTTGATGACACCTACAACTTTCTAGTTTTCAGCTTTTTTAGTTTAAAGTCTTTAAAATTCTAAAAAAAATAAAAATACAGCCATTATACATGAACTGAAATTAGTATTTTAACTTTTAAAAATGCAAAACGTTACAAGCGCTCGTTACAAGAGCGTTATATAAAATGCAAAAAGTTAAAATCATAACTTTTAAAAAGTTAAAATACAAAAAATTAAAATGTCGATTTTAGTTCATGTATAGTGGTTTTGCATTTTAAAATTTTTTAGCATCTTAAATACTTTAAATTAAAAAAACTCAAAACTAGAAAGTAAGCGAAAACTAGGTAGGGGATGACAGGTGGAGACCACATGTCGGTGAGGCAAAGGCCTATCACTTACAAGCGGGGTGTAATACCCCTGGTGTTAATCACTTAATTAAAAACTGATCATGTCATCATATGCATTAAGCATCATTCTTTTGTTTGAAAACCTGGATATGCATTGAACTAAAATGAGTTTACTTGCTTATGTTTGATCAATTGTTTGAATGCAGGTCATCTTTTTAAATTCTCAAATTAAAAATTTGAAATCCAAACCCTAATTCCCAGAGGGGGTGGATTAAACCCTAAACATGATTTTCAAAATCTATAAAGAATTTGCTTATGGTTGTTTAAGCAAAGTTGTAGAGTTCTATTTGTTTTGCTTTTGTTGTGTTTTCTGTTTTTCAAGTGTTGTTCTTGTTTTTAAAAGTTTTTTTTTGAAAAGGGAGCAAATCCTTTTAAAAGGTTCTCAAATTTCAAAAATGCATTTTCATTTCTAGGCCGATTTTGAAAATGTGAGTTTTGACAAAGTTGTAGATCATGAAATTTTGAGCAACTTTCGTATTCAAAGTTTTTCATGAAAGCCCCTGAAAGCTTGAGCAATGTGCAAAATAGTCACAGGGGCAGTTCAGTCATTTCATCAAACAGTTGCATGGCGGCGGTGAACTCGACGCCGACATCTGGCCGGCCACCTGTCGACGCCACCGTGCGACTCCTGTCCTTGACTCACATCCTGTCATGTGCGTGGCGACGTCGCGGAACCGTTGCCGTCTTCAAAACGGGACACCGTCCACTTCTGCCTCCCTTTCCACGCCACGCCATCGCTCTGCTTTGCTCCGCCGAACGCTCCACCATCCTCGACGAGCTCGTCCGAGCTCGTTAGCCACTGCCAACCACTCAATCCACTGCCATTGTCTTCGCTTTGACCTCGCGCATCCTCGGGTCGAGTTAGTGGAAGTTGTCGAGAACTCGTTTGCCCGGCGCGACCGTTTCTTCCTCAACTCCGGCGAGAGCGTCGCTGCTCTGGTCAGTCCTCGACCGGGCTACACAGGAGCCACATTGCCTTTTCATCTTGTGTTTCTTGCTCCTTGTTTATCGCTGATCCTTGTCGGCTTCTCCGTTTTGCAAATGGTGGACCATAGCTCCGGGAACATCTTCGTTGCCGCTCGGTTCATCGTCTCCGTCGGCACGTCTCCGTCAACAGCCGTCTCTGCTTCGTCTCCGGCCACGTTTGCAAACGCTTCGTGACCAGGGTGAGCTCCTTGACCTCTCCGCACCCTCGATTATCCTTGAAGCGAGCCTTCGAGCTCTGTCCTCGAGCACCGCCGTGTTCATGGTCGGCGCGGCGGTGTGTTCATCGTCTGGTCGTTGTAGTTGATCTTTTTCTAATCCGAGTCTTCCGCTAGCTTCGTCTAGCCGTCCTTAGTCTGTTTCGCGGGGTAGTTGCCCTCGAGCGCGTGCATGTTTTCTCCGGCGCACGTCGCGCAGATCCCCGCCGACCGCCATAGCCGTCGATGAGGATGTTGCGTTTAGCTCTGAGATCATTTTGCGTGCGCTTCGCGTTGTTTGGGGGCCGCTAAGCATGCTGGGGTTGTTGGGTGAGCTGATCGAGGCCTGTGTCCATCGGCATGTGTGCGGTCAAGCTTGGGTCGCCGCCATTGCCGTCGATGAGGTCTCCTGGGTAGGTTTTAGCCTCGTTTTTGTGGGGCGCTTTGCTCGTAGTTGTCCCTGAGTCGTTTTCGAGGCCTAGCTTCTTCGATCGAGGCATGTGCTCGTCGGCGTACGAGCGGTCGAGCTCCGATCTCCGCCATCACCGTCGATGAGGCATCTCTGAGGGTTTGTTTTGGTCATGGCGCACCTCGTTGGGTTCGGCTTGGAGAGCCGAAATAGGTTCGAGGGGTAGCGGTTCGGTTTGGTCACCGACGGTGACGCGCCGCCGTGTTTTGTGGTCGTCGGCGCCGCTGCGAGCGTCTACGCCACTGACGGGCGGGACCCAGCCGTCAGTGGGTTAAATGAAGGGTTTTTCCCTTTTTCTTGTTTTGCACAGTAATATCTTTTGTTATTTTTGTATGTTTAAATCTGTGCATGTGTAAATTATGTAAAAAATTGTGAATGCTCTCTGTGATGTGTAGTTTTTAAGAAAAATATAACATGTCTATGTTCAGTATGTTTTTAATCCTATAAAAATGCTCAAAGTAATTGAAAAATGAGTTTTCCATAATTTTTTTCTTCCTCTGTATGTTGCTCCAAAAATTCTGGGATTTTTTGTGTAAGCTGTATGCTCTGCTACCTTGCTGTACAAAAAGTTTGGGAGCTTTTGGATAAAATTTTATATATGGCTAGTTGTTTAATTAGTTATAAAATGTTTAAAAATCCTAATGACTTTAGGTTTTGAGTGATTTTGGATTATTTGATGCAAATGGTCATTTGTCCAGTGACAAACACAAGTTGGACATTCTTGATGTAATGTTGTTTGCTCAGTTCTTTTGGATGTAATTATTAACTTAGATAATCAAGATAAATAGAGTTTAATTAATTTGCTTTATAACCTTGTTTTGCTTTCCTTCATGAAGGGAAGTTGTACTCAATGTGCAATCTGTTTTCATCCTCTCTTAAGTATATGCTTGTTTATGTTGAGCATCATGTTTATTATTCAAGCATCATCTAAAACATGTCATTATATCGTGTAGATTGTTCGTTGGTTGGGTTGGATACCTCTAGCGAAGGGGTTTTCTCTCTTGAATCTGAGCCCGAGTTCGTTTATCCCTCCAACCAAGGCAAGCCCCGGTACATTCAAACACTTCCTTGTATTTAAAATTGTTTGTTTTAAATACACTTATGTTTATACTATTGCATTACGGTACTTCATTAAATTCCTACTTGATGCATAGCTTTATCCTTGTACTATTTGTACCTTTAACCTTGACACTTGTTTAAAGATGCAAAGTTTTCGCAAAAATGCTTAGTATGCTTAGAACTTTTATAGTAGGTGATTTCCGGTCACCTACGCATAGCGTATTGCTTCGGCAAATGGTTATGTTTTCTGAGAAAGGGATGTTGTTGTTGGAAGTAATAATGTGAGACCGGGCGGACACGGTGTTGGAGAGCCATCAGCAGTGTCTGGTGAGCGGGTTCTTTCCGCCTGTGTTGATTAGGAACCGTCCGCTGTAGACCGTCTATGGGTTGTGACTTTGGAGTACTTATCACATACTCCGGGAAGCTGGACTCTGGCTAATCCAGTCTAAAGGATGGTTAACCCGCACTGGGAGTGGAGAGATGGCGAGAGTAGTGTGTACCCTCCAAGTTAGCGAACTGGATGGAGATGTACTGTGCTCTCGGGTGGCGGGACCCCGTTCTCGGATGGAGGATCCAGGGATAAGTAGTCATATGCGTGCTTTAAGCGGCTGTATATGTCGTGTGATAGGGAAGCCCTACCTGGGATAAACCAGTTCGAATCGTCGTGTTCCTCGGAAATGGAAACATGACCCTGTCCTCTACCACGTAGTAATACACTTAAACTGGATACTTGTTGGATCCCTTCAGGGATGTTTATTACCTTGTTATCGATCATACATCTAGATCGGTACCTAAGTAATCTTATGGATAACATAAATGGATTTCATTTTTTTTATAAATGCTCATTTATGCAAAATACTTGATCCTTGCAAACCACACCTTGAATCCTATGACTTACATACTGTTTTATCCACAAAATACTTTTCTTTGTCAGATAAGTCTTGTTGAGTACTCCCGTACTCAGGGTTTGTTAACCTCTGTTGCAGATGAGGATCACAACCCGGTTTGTGTGGCTTCTTGCTGCATGACCGTGGTCAATGTAGATGAAGATGAAGAATAAACTGTCTTTGCTTGACTCTTGGGCAAGAGTAACTCGGTTGTTTGTTCATCTTCTATCAGATGCTTGATGTAACGTTATCGTATAACACTAAGTTATGTTTCAAAACGTATGGTTTGTAATATGACTTTAAATTTCCGCTACTTTGATGTAATATAATGTAACACCCACAAATTTGAAATGCTTTTAAAATGATATAAAATGATTTAATTATGAAATTTTGTGAGCATATCATTTAGTGGAATAATAAAAATTTTAGAAATAAAATAAATTCTAGTTTAGCAACATGAATGTGCATTCATGCAGCTGCATAATTTTCTTTGATTGATTGAATTTGCAAAACTCAAATTTCTAATGAATTAAAATTGCTTTTGAAATGGATTTGAAAAAGGGAAATAAAAAGAAATAAAAAGGAAGCGGGCCTGATCTTTCCATCCCTCCTGAAACCGGCCCAACCCTCCTCCCTCTCTTTCTTTTCTGTCGGCCTAGTTAAATGCCGAAGCCCAACAGCCCACCGAGCGCCAACCGCCTCCCCTCTCTCCCCCTCTCACTGTCGTGTGGGGCCCCTCTGTCGGCGCCGCCCCTTTCCCTCTTCTCTCCCTCTCACTCACTGACCGGACGACCCCACCTGTCAGCTCTTTCTTCTCCCCCTCTCCTCTGCCTCGGCGACGCAGAGCACGACAACCGTCGCGACGCACGTCCCTCTCTGCCCGCCCGAGAACGCGCGTGGATGCGTAGAGAACGGGAATCGTCCCTCCTCTCTCTCTCTCTCTCACCGCTGCTTGGTCCCACCCGTCAGCCGTCTCCCACCTCCCTCCGCCGAAGTCGGACGCGCGCGGAAGCGCCGCGAACGGCAACCGCCGCACGATCCTCACCCCGCACCTCGCCCATGATGTCGCAATGGAACCGCACGTCCCGCACGCTCCCTCTCTCTCTATAAAGCGGAACGCCGCGCGTCTGCTCTCCCCTTTCCCATCTGCAGTCCACGCGCCGCCGCCGCCGCTGTTGTCACACAGAGACCACACCGGAGCCGCAATTCGTCGCGGTAAGCTCCGTTCCGTAACCGCGAACTCCCCGCGAATCTCCGTAGCCTAATCCCTCTCTCTGTCATCTCTTTGGTGGGCACAGAACACGCGCCGTGGATGCAGAGCTCGGACCGCCGTTCCACGCCGACAAGCCGCACCGAGCCATCTCCGCCCTCCAATCCAACTTAGTGATCTTCGCCTTCACCCCCTCTCCCTCCCTGAGTCTTTATTTCGGCGAATTGTGGCCCCTGTGGCACTGGCCGCGTGTGACCCGTGCCACCGGCTATGGCGCCGCCATGGTCAGCCGATTCCGGTGACGCTCCGCCACAACCAAGCACCTCACGTTTGTCGCACGAGCACCCCGCACCCTCCCGTGCTCTCAATTCGGTTAGTAGTGGCCCCTGTGGCTTACCTGCGAGCATCCGCGCCGCCGTCAATGGCGCCACAGCGGCCATCCCGCATCGGCAAGCCGCCGCCTCAACCGAGCCCTTTTCCGCACTCGCCTCGATCTCCGTTTCCTCCCCCTGCCCTCGGCTCAGCGAATCACGGTCACTAGACCCCATGCCACAGACACAGCACGCCGCCGGCCATGGCATACCACCGCGCCGCCTCTGCTCGCCTCTCACGGTTCATCCGAGCACACCAGAGTGTTCGCCTTGCCGTGTTCACCCTTCCCCTACCCTTGGATTGCGAAATCGTGGTCGGGAACGTCACTCCGACGCGACGTCGGCGAGCTCGGCCCTCTGCTGGCCATGGCGCCGCCGTCAGGAGCCGGTGCGGTGGCGGGGGCAAAGTTCCCTTTCTTTTGCGCCGTTGGATCGTGTCTGGGCGGATGAGATTAGATCTGCGAAGGGGTATGAACCCCGGTCCACGGTGGACCGGTGAACCGCAGCCCGCACGCGGTGCACGGCTGTGCCCGTGGACCCGCCCAATCCCGAGCCGCCACATGGCAGGCCGGTCGACCCCGCGTCTCTGCCCTGGCGCACTTTTGAATTTACGCTTTCTCAATTCAGGAAACGTAAACCTGTTCGGTTTAATCCAAAAATGGAAATTTGCTATTTACAGAAATGCCACTGCCTTATTTTGTTTATAAAAACTTTATTTTAACTCCGATTTGGACGATTCGAGTTGCGTTAGATTCGTAATGAAATTCTCTACATGTTAAACCATCTGCTAGTCATGTTTGAATTATTTAAATTCAAGGATAATTCAAATACTAAAGATGCTCCTAGAGAACCAGTTAAATTCATATCTTTTGCGTTTTAAATCCGATTTTTGTGAAATTCGTGTTGAAATGATCGTAGCAATGCGTAGTATCTTTTTATAAACCTTTCAACTCTGTTTATTGTTGTTGGTGTACTGTTCTAATATTAGTTTTGTTTGCATTGTATGTATGCAATTGGAATGCGTGTTGATGCAATGCCGTGATCGAGTTCAGGCAGTGAGGAGTTTGTTGGTGATCAAGAGTTCTTTGATCAGGAGTGTTTTGACCAGCAAGACTTTGAGAACCAAGGCAAGTATAGCATGGGACCTTCCTTGTTATCCTATTCACCGTAATCATAATTTCATGTGCATGTGTTTAATTTGATACCCGTAGTATACTTCCATAGAATTGAACTCCTTTTACCTTGACTCCTATGGGATATGCATATGGGTAGATGGCTAGTGCTATATAAATGAATACTTGATCCCTGCCAAATGTTATAAAGTTTTGAATGAATTGGTGATCCTGTTATGGCAATTGGAACATAACCCTTTAATGATAACTCATTGTTGGCAAAAGCTGGGACTGACAGTGCTACCGTGAGAGCTACATGGCTCTGGCTTTAACTCAGTAGTAGGCTCTTTTCTAGCTCGTTAGCGGTTACCCGAAAGGGCGCATTAGGCTCTTGCCGAGCTGGTTATAGTGCGGCCTCTGTCCGAGTTTGAGCGTAGGCTGCGGGTCTTTATGCTACTCGGAAGGGGAGCTCTATCGCCCCTTGCCAATCCTAGCGGCCCTAATCTTGTTAGACGAGATACTATGAAAGGTTTCATAGTGAACCCCGCCCACTCACCTTGGCAGTGTTATGGGAGTAATTAACCCGAGCTTCGGGGCATCACGACTCACGGGTAAAGATGCACAACCTCTGCAGAGTGTTAAAACTGATATATCAGCCGTGCTCACGGTCACGAGCAGCCCGGAAAACTGACGGTTTAATTAATTAACTTGACCAAACTTTATGTTCCTGTTGCCACCTTTATGATGATGGTTATGACTCTTTAAACTTTGGCAAGGATATAAGTGGGATCACTTGGGGGGTGAATTGGGCTTGTTTTAAATTTCTAAAGGAAATATAAAAACCTATCAATTGCCAATCACCCCCTAGTGCCTACCGTCCGTGTGTCCTAGCTAGAAAGCGGTAGCAGTTCATAGGAATTAAAAACAACCTAAGCAATTCTAGTAGGAAATGTAAAGACAAGACGGAAAGTAATGCGGAAATGTAAAGAGCTAGGGAAAAGAAAATCTCATTAACGCAGCGATTTTTTTCCCGAGGTATCGAGGTGTCGACACACCCCCCTAGTCCTCGTTGGAGCACCTCGCAAGGTATCGCTCCCCCTCTACCCGCGCAAGGGTAGAGTGCTCTCTACGGGCTGATTCTTCGCCACTCCGGCTCGGTGAATCGCCCACAACCGATCACAAGAGCTTGGAGAAGAGCCGTCAACAATCTCCCGGCGGTCACTTCCTCCGAACACCACCAAACCGTCTAGGTGCTGTCGAACACCAAGAGTAACAAGCACAAGACCTTCACTTGACCCACTCAAGGCTAGGAAGGTGGATGGATGCACACAAGTCACTCCTAATCACTCTAGGAGGGAAGAACAAGATGATCTCTCTCTAATCTCTCCCTCACTAGCCTCTTGACTCTCCAAAGGATTTCTCAAGGTGTCACCAGCTGAAACAATGGCCAAGAGTCCCTCTAAGGACCAAGGGGGCAACTATAAATAGTCCCCACCTCCAAAATTAGCCGTTTTTTACTTTTTCTTCTCTTTGCGAAGCCACCGGAGTAGTCCGGAGCTCATACCACCGGACCATGCACACTGGTCCGGAGCTCACTCTCGATTCAAACTCAGGCACCATCGGACTACTCTGCTTGGTCCGACGCACTGGTCCGGAGCCTCGGTGCTCTCTGAGTAAAAAACTTTCTCTCTTTTACACACCACCGGACCACTCTCCTTGGTCCGGTGCCCTGGTCCGACGCTCTGGTCCGGAGCCAGGGAGCTCTCTGCATAAACCCAAACCCCTGTCTTGAGGCGTCGGACTAGCCGTCGGACTAACCGTCGGACTGGTCCGGAGCCTTCTGTCTCTCTGAACCAAGCCACCGGACCACTCTACTATGGTCCGGTGCTTTCCAGACAGGTGGTCCGGAGCTCCTCGAGCTGAGAATCTGCCTAAGTCAGGGACCGTCGGACCACTCTCCTATGGTCCGACGCCTACTTAGCAGAGTGGTCCGGAGCCTCTTTCTCCCTCTAAAACAACTGTTTTCGCTGAGGTTTCTCAAGGGATTTTGCTCCTACCATTTCTAGGGTTTATCAAGGGTTGAAAGCAAGGTCTCTAGGACTAGTTGTGACAAGTGTGCATATACCCACTTTCCTAAACTCTCCTAGGTCAAGCTACTAACCTCATACCCCCCTTTATAGTATGGTCAAAGGAAAAACAAAAGCCCTAGCTATACTTAGTGCCCTTCTCAACCTTACGGCACTAAGAACTAGCCTAGTCTTCAACTTGTATCACCATCCTTTGCAACCGAAACGTTTTACATCTTGGGGGCATGAATATCCATTAAGCCCATTCAAATAGCATTACTAATGACCTAACATCAAAGACTTTGCCTTTGCAAAACACACGTTAGTCATAGTGACCTAGTATTGTCGTTAATCGCCTAAACACAAGGGTCCATGATTCTACAATATCAGCCGTGCTCACGGTCACGAGCGGCCCGGAAAACTGACGGTTTAATTAATTAACTTGACCAACCTTTATGTTCCTATTGCCACCTTTATGATGATGGTTATGACTCTTTAAACTTTGGCAAGGATATAAGTGGGATCACTTGGGGCTAAGCACAATCTGATGTTATATATTAATAAAACTTGACCAACTAAAAGTGCCAAATGCAGTAAGTCAGTGTCAGCCTTTTGAGCTTCATAACCCCATGTTATACTGCTGAGTACAAGTGTACTCACGCTTGTTTTCTTTTCAATTTTGGATAAAAATCCCGGATGGGTAACAGAAGCAGGAGGCTATGAGGAATTTCCTGAAGATTTCTAGGCTTGGTCAACCAGTTGACCTTCCCTGTGAGATGGAGCCTCAAGAGCTAGTGTATCTTCCGTTTGTTTTATTCAATTCTTGTAATGGATATATGTTCGTTATGTATTAAACTCTGTGATGGTACTTTGTAATTTGTGAACTTATGTGTGGATTATTCCTGGGCACACATAATGTTATGCATCCTATTTCGTCCTTGAAATTGGGTGTGACAAAATTTCGTATTACTTCTGCAATGATTGTAATGAGGCGATCCTGTTCGGAAAGAGGTGAATGACCCGCTGCAAAGTGGCGACGCCTGACGGACTAATTAAGGTTTGGATCATCTGTTGGGATTAAGTTGGTTAATCTTGACAAGTGGGTCCTATCTTAAGAGGTTCTGTCACACGGGGCCCACTCGTCAGTCGTACACTTCAGCACCATAGTCCACCTCAGCACGTCAGTAAGTAAAACCACCGCCACGTATGCAAAACCGCCTAGCAAAACCACCCAGGGGTAAATTGACTGATTTTGCAAAGTTTAATGTGTCCAATACCCGGTTTTATACTTGAGGGTGTTAAGTAGACACCACTCCAAACCTCAGGGGGTGATGTAGACTTTTTCCTATATATAATAGTGTTTCATGTCGTGTGTCACTGTTCGATGTTATCAGTCGATCTTCGATCATGTATTTCACTATAGCAACATTTGTATTTTAGAGTAAAGATGCATGTTTACAGTTGAGCTAAGCATCACAATTCACAACACAGATTCTGTGTGCAGACATCGATCTCAAAGACTTTGAGGGCATATTTAACTTTTCCAGAGATATCGCCAATGATGATGAACAGGAGCATCTGAACCACGGCCCTGGAACATCGTTGACAAGCATGGCAACGCCTAGGTCGCTGATCGAGATGTGTGTGCATTGAGCTCACATAGGCGTACGACTACGAGAGGCCGGACAGGGAAGCTTCAGCGCTTGAGCACCATGGCAACACTGGACTATTAAATTACATTTAGCCACGATTTTTATTAGACGAAGAAAGAAAAAAAGATATATGTTAACCTAGTTTTTTTTAATGGAAACTGGATCAGAAAAAACATATGACTCAGGAGAGTGCTCTACTCATCTTGCAACACTTTGGTATAACTATCGTAACTTGCGCTACTAGTAACTTGGTTGAATCGCCCATCTAACAACAACTACTCAACTACCAACAACTTAGCCGAGGAAAAGACCCAACTAGAACACCACCACTTGGAGAACCGAGGACAGCCACCCCTTGGAGCACTTAGTACCGGCCGCCACCCCTTTGAGATGTGCCATGGCAGACGACAAGAGATCATATGTATAGCCTAGCAGAGTCTTCAAAAAGGAAATGACACCAAAAGCGACGACAAACTAGTCCGATGAGAGAATGTTTGTACCTGCAAAATCCAGTATAGTAGCTAGGAAAGCACGTCTTCGATCAAGAAGGGAAACGTACGGCTTCCACATACGCCGTCGTACAATCTTTCACTCCAACCTTATGCAACCTCCACACCGCAACTGTTGCCCTGTCGGAGATGCAACCCTAGCAGAGAGGTAGGATAGGTCCGGCTACCGCCCCAAGGACGAACGCCAGCCACGAGAAGCTTTGGGAGAAGCATGAATGGAGAGTCTGCCACCGCTGGAACCGACAAAATAAACCGGCCAGCGACAGGCAGCTCCGGGCAATTCTGCCATGGGGCCGGATTAGCTCGAGTACGGAGAAGACATATAGTGTTAGTAAAGTAGAACTTAGGATTGTTCTGCTAGGATCTCTCTTGTCTTTAGTCTTTGTATCCCTTTATATAAACAGGAGCTCAACATAGCTTTCGTAGGATACAAGTTTGCTCCAAAAGCATATTCCTAATGCAGTACAAGTAAAGCTAATCTAAAGCATAAAGCAACAGTAAATGTCCAAAAACTAAAAAGAACTAACAACTAAAGTGTAACAAACTAAAGCACACTAGACCAAGGCTTATCTATTAGATAGCGGGGAGAAGAGAGACGGATCAGAAGAAACCCGAGCCAATCACCCAGCCATGCAGTGCCCACCCGGCCTCATTACTCCACACCTCACAAGTCACAAGGACTCCAATCCGCCCTGCTCTGCTCCCCGGCCCTCCACCGATCTGAAGAACACCGCAGCCCGCAAAAGTCCGGGAACAGGGTGTAGCACGCGCCACTTGCCGCACCCGCCACCACCAGGAGGTCCAATGCTGCATCCCAAGCTGGAAGTGCCGGAACCATGGCCAGACAGGCTTGGCCGGTCGCTGCCGGCCACCACCGTGCGCGTGCCAACCCAGGCCTCTGGCTGCCGCAGCAGCCCCGGCCGCCCAGCTTGCCCTCCAGGCGCGGGGGCCGGATCCGCGGACCCCGGGCCGGGCCGGGAACCGCCGGTAGCCTCCGCCCTGTGCAGTCCCAGCATGGGAGCCTCTTCCGGCCACCAGGAGCGAGAGAGGGGTGCGGAAGACGAACAGAGTGCCTAGCTGCTGCCGTCCTTGCCTTCCTCCGGTTTGTTGACTTAAATATGTTAAAAAAATCGGATTGATTCTTGTGTTTTGTATGTCGAGGGTATTTTTGTCTTTTTAGTTTGTACTTAACACCGTTAAATCTTTTTTTTTGGAATAGGGGTAACTAGAAGTTTCAGTTTAAAAAAATAAGGGTAAACCTGCAAAGTTAAAAAAAAGATGTAAACGCATAGTTAGAGTTTAAAACAAGGGTAGTTATGTAATTATTAAAAAAAAAAGTAGGAAACAGCGGCGCACGGCAGGGCATCCTACTAAGCTTGCCTTTCTCAGCTGTACACCGTTGTCAGATGTGGTCGTCACCGTATATATTTCCATATATATTTGTGATGTCTCCTGATACGGTAGATATAGTACGTATGCATATGTTGGTTTTCGTAGGAAGCCTCTTACTGTTTCACTGAAGACAGCTCTGTCTACTGATACTCTTCAGACAATTTCCACATTCTTCTCTGAAAACATACGTTATTTGTTGGGTCATACGTGCGTGCATGTCCCAACAATGCAAAAAAAACAACTTGTGTTACATCTTTCATTGATATAGAATAGTGTACTACTCAACAATTGTTTTGCCCAGTACTGACACAGAGGACTCCATTCACGAATTTCCTTGGTATATTAGGGAACTATTGAATGGGAAAGCAAAGAATCAAAGCACGTGTCTTTACATAGTTTCTCAATTTCTGTTCACTTGGCATATAGTCCTCAGAGGTCAACTCATACTAAATGACTACTATACAACAGTAGCTCAAACTAAATGACTGTAGGAGCAAGTAGGAATCATATAGTAGCTCATAACATTCACACGTCTACAGCCTGCCTGCTGAACAACAGAAAGCAAAGTGCAGGTAGGAACCATACAGTAGCTCAAAGCAACAGTACTGATAAGCAGTGACTAATTCCTCACCGTCTGCAATAATTGCGGCATTTCTCAACTACTCTCTGGAAATCCCTCACATCCTGTGATGAAACTGGGGGATAGCTGAATGCACAAATCTTTGTCCTCCACTGATAGATGTCACAATGAAATCTAGTCCAGAAACGCCCAACAGTCTCATACCGATGGACTTGACAGACGCTAACCTCTTGATGCTGGTGTACAAGATCTTCTAGGCAAATGTATACAAGCCAGACATCATCACCGGTCCTTCCTGCGTAGATGCGCAGCCATGTGGGGTACTCAAGCGTGATCGGCCTCTCAAGGATGCAATCATTTGGTATTGGATATTGAGGAAACTTGGGCACGGCAAACCCTCTTCCTTGACATCCGCAGGGTTGGCAACGACACATTGTCTACATTTGTTGGCGTGGCAGCATGTCATCATCAGAATTGGCTGACCATTGGGGCAGCAAGGTGGCTGATCCCACCGGTTGCGCCGTCGTCGGAGTAGGGGTGAGATGCTGGGAATCTGAGAATGATTCATGGAATTAAAACTGTCAGCAAACAACAGGAGGCTCGCAGAGGAGTTCTCAAGGCCGGTTCCATTTCGAAACCCACACAGAAAAAACGGGAAGGAAACGGCAGGAAGAAGACTCTGGAACCAAGAACCAACAGGTTCTTGATTTCTTTTCTAAATCCACAAAGAAAAAACGGGAGGCGAATAACAGCGAAGGAGACAAAAATCAAGAACGAGCAGGTTCTTGGTTCCATTTCGAAACCCACAAAGAAAAAACGGGAAGGAAGGAAGGAGACTCATGTTCTTGATTTTTTTTTCGAAATCCGCGAAGAACACGACCAAGAATGCTAGCAAGGGAAGAGAGTTCGGAAAAACAGCGGCAAAATCATCACCGTGATCATTCATACTACGAAAACGATTCCTCGTAGACTACCTGGTGTTCTGCTTCTGCCTCGACGTGACCGGTGGCGGTGCTCGCGTGGTCTGCGTTCGAGCTAGAAGAGCACCCTGCTTCCTTCTCCGGGCTAGGACACCCTAGCGCCTTCTCCCGGCTGTGGGGATTATCTGGGTTCGCCATTGCTGGCTGGAAGGAGGTGGGGATGGCGAAAGCAGAGGAAGAAGAACCGCGGAAGGCGTAAGCAGAGGAAGAAGAACTGCGGAGGGCGGAGGAAGAAGAACAGAAGGAACGAAAGCTTTGAGGCGCCAATGAGTTTCCGTTGCCGTTTATATTAGTTTGTGTGCGTGTGGGCTAATTCTTGTAAGCGCGGCTGGTCGACGACGGTCCGGCCCATTAAGTTGGGTCGGGTCCAAATGCAGCCCAGCCGCAGCGACTGCGCAGTGCGCACTGGCAGAGTCTGGCACGGATAGCGGTGGGCGGCGGCGGCTCCCATCGGCGCGGGGGCCGGGCCGCGACTAGGACGGCGGCGCGCCATCAGCAGGCGGAGGCGGTGATACATCTTGCAAATTCTTTCTTTGCTGCACCAGTTGATTATGTTTCAATATTTCTTCAACTAGTTTTAGTTTAGTTGAGACAGCCCTACGTTAACCGCAGCCTGTGTCGGATTTCACTTTTGCGTTGGAGCGTGGCATCCCACATTGGTGCCACCAGCCTAACTTGGCCAGACGCTGGCTCTGATCTATGTTTTGGACAAAGCAGTTTGCCCGTGCGTGGAAATTTGAGAAAAAGCTCTGGCACCTGATACTGTGCGTTCGACTAAAATGTATAAAGTTCTCGGGTATATAGTTCTATTTCTAAGGGAAACTCTTTGTTTGGAAATGGATCAGTGATTCTAAAGTTGAACTTGTTGCCATTTTAATTCTTTTTCGAGGGTCCATTTCTCTGAAATTTCCCAACGACCATCCAAAAACGCAAGAGGTAATCCCTTTGTTACTCTTACCTATTTTTCCTGGTTTCTCGCAGTTAAAGGTTTAAGAAGTGAAGCTGCAAGAGTCTGATAAATTGGTGAGATGTGTGCATATAGATCAGGAAAGTTGGACTGGGATTCAAATTCTCTTAGCTGTTATGATTGCATTTGTTGGCTGTGAAAATTGTTAATAAAGCATGACCGCGTTAGTTCTTTGACCATGGTATGTCTTCCTCTTTTCACCTCTGGAAGCACTGGTAGGGTAATTCGGTAGATGCAAAGATGCTAAACTTACCTCACCTGATGATTGATGACGTAATTTTGACCTCTCTGCAGTATATATGCTTGTTATTGATTTTGCCATAAGAGAGGTAAACTCGATGAATCTTCTGTTCTTAACTGTTACTGATGCTTAACCATGATGTCTCTATACCTGTCATGTTGAAAATCTATCATGAGCAAAGATCCGAAGGCTCAATATTCAGTGCTCTAGAAGTGAGCAATGTAGACGTGCCTTCCTTTCCTTCACACACGATTTTTTACTTGCATGAGTAGTTCATCTCCCCAAGAAGAACCACAATGAGATCTACAAGCACCTCTTCAAGGGTATGCGATTCTTGGTCCAGTGAGCCTGCAATAGGGTAGCTTGCGTTGATTGGTTGTTTCATTTTCTGGGAGGAGACAGATCTTCAAATTGTTTTCTTATTAATAGGAGTACTAGTGTATTATTTTGAGTTTAATTTTTTGGTCCAATTTTAGCATCCCAAAAACTTTGCGAGCAGATATATAGGCTTGCCACAGCGAGCTTGTGATCTAATTTTGTACTCCAAATTCGTTGGCCCCTAAATAGGGGAATGAATATAGGTTCTGGTTTGTTGTTATATATTCATCACTGTTAATTCAAAACATAGACTCTCTAGGATGAAGTCATCTCACTCTGTATCTTTTATCTGCACATGTTCAAGCATCCAGTCTTTTTTTTTCAGGGTGCATCCAGTATGGTCTATTCGTAGATTTTTTTTCTTGTTAATTTAACTGCCAAACATGGATGGTTCTAGTCCTTGTTTGATTGCACTAATACTATTCTTGTTATAGAATATTTTGTAAATATTGTGCTAGCACATTTTCAGAGATTTTTTTTGTTTCAAGAAAAAAAAGGGCGTACCCAGTGCCGTAGGCTCCCGCACTGCGGGGTCTGGGGAAGGGAAATAGCCCGCAGCCTTTCCCGCACAAATGTGCAGAGGCTGGGGCTCGAACCCTGGACCTCTTGGTCACAGGCGGTAAAGCTCTACCGCTTGCACCAGGGCCGAGAGGAATAGAAAACTGACAAGTATTTTTATTCTCTCACTGATCTCACATAGCATCCGAGAGGTATGTAGGTGCTCTGCACATGCAACAAAGCAACATATGAGAGGGAGGGGAGAATGCTCCCCAGGTGCTAGCTTCCTCGTCGCAGGTCAGGGAAGAAACTCATCATAGGAGGGGAGCAGAGGAAAAGCTTGGTTCTTCAAGTTCTTGGTTGGATGTATGTATGTTCTGCTGCCTACTTGATTGTTTATTTGGATGCAATTCCTTGTGAATTCAGTGGTTCAGGGGGTTCTGTTAGAAATTAGCTGAGTTTTGTGGAATGTGGTCCCAAAGGTTGCAGTTCTTGTGAATTACAAACATAAACATTAAAGAAGTTGATGGAAACTAGAGAATAGGCACAAGCTTCTGCTGCTCCTTGTCATTCTTGCAGCCAGCCTCATCTACCAGGCAGGCTTGAGTCCTCCAGGTGGCTTCTGGCAGGAGAATAATACAGGCCATCTCACCCAGTGCTCAATGACAGCTAGTGACGTTGTTACATGGCTTTCTTTTACTGCAACGCAACGGCTTTTGTCCTGTCCCTGGCCATCATCATGCTTCTGGTTAACACAAAGCATTCAGCGAGGGGGATACAGTCCTAACACTCAGGTTGCCTGTGTGTGATTCTTGACCTGATTGGGCTCATGCATAGGTGTGTTCGCTGCCGGGAGCTCCAGGAAGGTATCAACATCCATATATGTCTTCATCCTGGTCTTTGCAGCATCGCATTCCAGGTTATACTGGTTGTATCAGAGTCGGTTCAGGCTCTCATATAGAGATGTCTGTCCTTAACACAGCAGAGGAACAAACTGGTGACATATTGCTCTGCATACAGCCTCCATTGGAGAGGCACAAGATCCCTGGTAGGATAAGCAGAGGTTCTCATGGTGTCTCTAGTGATTATGGTCCAATGTAGCAGCCGCAGCTGATCTAACCAAATTGGAAGATACCCTTAAAAATGTGCACTTGCTGTCCACTCCGGACAAGAGAAGGTGCTGCTTTGAAGACGGCTCACACAGCCTTCTGTTGGGTCAAAATTTACAGAGCATCGGGGAACCAAGGTAATGCCACTTTTGTCTGGCGCAGCTACGCCCCACCACGGGTAAAGTTCTTTGGGTGGCTCTTGGTCCACAACAGGATTCTGTGCAAGGACATCCTCATGAGAAAGAAACATAATTGACAATGCCCACTACAAGGCCTGTCACATGGGGTGAGACTGCGTATCATATCATCTTGCTCTGCCCTTTCGCTGCAAGGTCTGAAGCCACATTGGTCAAACCTCCATCCAGATGGCTCCTGCAAATGAACTGTGGACTCCCTCCATTCAGAGGGGTGCAGCCGAGTCTTCAGAGAATTCTTCAAACCTGCAGTGCCACTGCAAGATCTTGGAGCTCCGAATCCCAACAACCTTGCAATCGGTGACACACGATTGGTGTAATATGTTGAATATGTAAATGTTCCCTACCCCCTCTTCTGTGTACTGAACAAAAAAATTCAGGTAACAACCTGACGGACTACTGCCCTCACTACCGGCTCTGACTGGCATCCGTGGTCACCTGTTAACCCTTAAATGAAAAAACTCTTCTCATCCTAATTCCTGAGAGCTCCAGTTGTAACCGGTCCCAGTATTCCTTCGCAAATTGTACAGTTGTGACGTACTTACTGAGTTCAGGCCAATTCATGATTCAACACAGGTTGGTGAGCATGGGACTGGTGCAAGCTTGCCTCCGGTTGATGAGCAAGTCATTAGCATGAAACTGTTTACCCCTGCCAAAGGGACAATAGGGTTATCGAGGGAGAAGGATCCTGAGTTTTTTTCTTGCTCGCTGTGGACTTGGCCTAGGTGTCGTCACAGAAGTTACCCTTCAGTGTGTAGAAAGACACCAGCTTGTGGAACATACATTCGTTTCCAATGCAGATGCAATCATGAATAAACACAAGTAATGCTTCGTGGTGCCAATCTTTATTTAGCCGTATAATTAGTTTGCCTATACAGTTGTACCATCCTCAGATTTATTCCTTTCTCCCTTTTGCAGGAAGTGGCTTTCCGAAAACAAGTACTTGTGTGGATTCCATATACTGACACACAATGTTTTCTAGTCGTCCGACTCCTTATCGGTCCAGCACGTCCGATTAGGGTCACCGATTCGATCAGGGCGACTAGAAACCTAGTCGTCCGATTAGTCGTCGACTAATCACGACTAATCGGACGATAAGGGCATGGTCGACTAGTTGATGACTTCATTTTTATGTTGGGCTGACATCTGGCTTGCTGGCCCATTAGACTCACTGTTTCTTTGGCATGTTAGGGTTACCCTTTATATCCTATTTGCTTCCCATTTTCATTTTCTCTTCCCGCACAGCAGCCGCCACCTGCATTCTCTTTCCCGCGCAGTTTCTCCAACCATCGGTGGCTCACCTTCTCCAGCCACAGGCGCCTCCACTCTCCAGCGAAGAGAAACTGCTCTCCTCCACAACCAACTGCTCTTTCTCACCGCCGGCCCTTCTCCCCTGTCGGCAGCTCTCCTCCCGTCGGCCCTTCTCCCCAGTCGGTTGCTCTCCTCCCTGCCGGCCCTTCTCCTTAGCCGGCTGGAGAAGTTACTTGGTGCTTGCTGTGATGCCCCCTGCTATTCTCTGGTTCTCCATCATCCATCCTAAGAAGTTGTGCTTGTGCAGATGTGGACCGACGATGTGCAAACGTGGAAGAGTATATTATATAGTATGTATAAGTATATATATATATAGTAGGTATATGTTCTGATATATAGGACGACTTGGACGACCAGCACGGTCGACTAGGCTCGACTAATCGGCCTAGTCGGCACGATTAGTCGTCTGGTCGGTCCCATGGCGACTAGGTTCGACTGGACGACTAGAAAACATTGCTGACACAGTTTTGGTCCAATGCAATCCTCCCTCAAAGTGGAGAACCCCAAAATTGACGTCAAAATATGGAAAGGATGAAGCCTTACAGCCTGTTTGTGACCTCTATTGTGAGTCACTGAAAAAATATAGGTACACAACCCAATGCACACTTGTTATGGTTTGATTGATACCCCAAATTCAAATGCTTACTATGGTGTTCTCTATGCAAATGTGTCTTTACTTTCTATTCTCTTACCAATAATTCCAAAATATTCTCTTAGAAATTGAACTGACACTACAAAAATAACGGTATTCGTGAAACTGCTGTATCCATTTAGATTAAGTTTGTCTCTACGTCATTTCACTCTAAGTCTGTCCACTCCTTCCTTACTGCAGAAATAAGAGGTGATTCCAGTCGGGAGAGTAGCATTTTTTTTAATAAAGGGGAGAGTTGTATTTATCTCATGAGTAATACAATTATAGTATTTGTTATGTGTATGCTGATAGTAATATGCTCAGTAGCTGAGTAGCATCTGCTAGGCATTATCAGCTAGAAAGATGGTAGTTTGTGGGTGCACCCGCTAGTTTGTTCTTCTCTTAGGAGTTTACTTGCTTAAATACTCTCAGAGGAAGATTTTTATTTCTAAGACTTTTCATGGATGTTTTAGGAGTTTCTGCTATTGAAATTAGGAAGAATATTTTACTTGCCCTTTCACCAGAAAAAACGGTGATGAAGTGTAAATTGGGACTTTTGTGGCTGCTACTTAGTTTAAATGTAGAACCTTCAAGCATCAGTTCTGTTACTTGGACGTGCAGTCAGACCTCTGCAACTTAGATCCCACAAATTCTCTGCAGCTATAAATGTGTGATCAAATGCAATAATAGCCAAAAGGTGAGAATCACTGACTGCTACAGCAGATATGAAATGTTCTAAAGATGACTTAGTTGACATGAAAACAAATTAGAGACTGAATTTTAGTTTGCATGGATGATACAAAATAATATGATGATTTTATTTTAAAGAGCTTTGTATAGTTGAAATCCTACATCAGCCAAACAAAATATCTCTAGCAATCAAACATCAACCTAATTTAATGGGATCTATTTCTTACATCCTAGTGTTTTTGTTAATTGGTTGGCTGGAGCCTGACGCCCCATTATCAATTCGTGTATTGTCCGGATCTGAAGCCGTTTGATGGGGATTTCTCTGTATCCTCAAGGGATCATCAAGGCTGCTTTTGCAACTCCATATGTTTATCCTCCTTTGTATACCTTTGCATTGTCTCTGAATGAACTTCTTTTTAATTTACATAATTCCGTTCAGTCACAACATTGTATCGAAAAAGTACTATTTCAGATTTTTCTGGTGGAGTTGTATGAATTTCAGTAAACGTTATTCAGATATTCTTAATGTTTCAGAAATTTGGCATGCTGTGAACTTGTTTGTGTTCTCTTGCCTTCTTACTGCCTGTATTGTTTGAAAATGACTCACGTTTATATTTTGATTTAGAATCACACCCAGGCAAAGAATCTGAAGATGTATCATTTTATTTGGGGAAAGCAGGATTTATTTGTCATCACAAATAATCATTGCTCTGGAAACATATATTGGAGACTGGACCCACACTGGAATACTAAGATGTTGGTAAACACACTTTCAGAATAACATTTTGCATCTATTCTGAAATAGAGAAATATTATTCAGGGCAGCATATTCAGAACACTTCTGCAAAAAAAAAAAAAAAAAAAAAAAACCAAACAAAAACAGTATGAATGTTCAGAACAGTTTGGAACTCTGAATAATCAGTGTGTATGAATATTCAGGCTGTGTTGAAAGTTTCATAATATGAAGTAATTGTTTTATTGCAATTTACAGCTATGTGTTTATTTCTTTGCTTTGGATATTCTGAGATTCAGAGAGGTTTAGTCTGTGTAAGAAGCTGTCTTCAGTGTGTTTTGTCATCAGTAGTAACACTCTAGGCAGTAGTTTTAGAATAGCATCTTGGGCAACCGTATAGCAACAGTAGTCAGAGTGGTATAAATGGCACCAGACTTGGAACTTGCCCAGCGAATTCAGCCCCACTTGATTTGTGACACTCGCCGCAAGGATTCCGAGCAGAAGCAGGTTAACAAAGCTTCGGGCCCGGATGGGTTTCCAGCAGAATTTTATCAGGTCTTTTGGGAAGTCATCAAGGGTGATCTTCTACCCTTATTTGAAGAACTGCATAAAGAGGCGCTTGACCTCTATAGCCTGAACTTTGATATTATTATCTTAACCCCAAAGGTGAATAATGCCACTAAAATTCAGCAATATAAGCCGATTTGTGTCCTTAATGTGAGCTTCAAAATATTCACTAAAGTGGACACTAATAGGCTTAATTTAGTAGACGGCTTTTATGCCAGGCCGAAACATTATGGTAAGGGTCGTAATCTTACATGAGACCATCCATGAACTTCACACCAAAAAAAGGGATGGTGTCATTTTCAAAATCGACTTTGAAAAGACATATGATAAAGTGAAGTGGTCTTTCCTACAACAAACACTAAGGATGAAAGGTTTCTCCCCAAAATGGTGCAGATGGGTTGAAACAATAGTGACCGGAGAAAGCGTGAGCATCAAAGTCAATGATGACGTGGGACCCTACTTCCAAACCAAACGAGGTCTCAGGCAGGAAGACCCCATGTCACCCATCTTATTTAACATCGTTGCTGATATGTTAGCTCTTCTTATTAATATAGCAAAAACCGATGGTCAAATAAGAGGTGTCGTCTCCCACCTCATAGATGATGGGTTATCCATACTGTAATATGCAGATGACACCATTATCTTCATTGATCACGATCCAGAGCAAGCACAAAATCTGAAACTGTTGCTTTGCGCTTTTGAACAAGTATCTGGATTGAAGATCAACTTTCATAAGAGCGTAGTCTTCTGCTATGGTGTAGCTAAAGAGATGGAAGATTTCTACATCAACATCTTTGGTTGTAACGTAAGGGAATATCTCTTCAGATATCTAGGGATCCCAATGCACCATAGAAAACTTCTTAATTTAGAATGGAGCAACATAGAAGACCGTTTCAAATAGAAATTATCTTGCTGGAAAGCAAAATACCTGTCATATGGGGGAAGACTAGTTCTGGTGAACTCAGTTTTAAGAAGCCTACCCATATTTATGATGTCCTTCTTTGAGATTTCCAAGGAAGTACTTAAAAAGCTGGATCATTATAGATCAAGGTTCTTCTAGCAAGGCTCCTCTGATAAATACAGATACCGACTTGCCAAATGGGACATCATATGCCGTCCTAAGGACCAAGGAGGACTAGGTATCCTTAATTTGCATCTGCAAAATAAATGCCTTCTAGCTAAATAGTTGGTTAATCTTTTAAACACAGAAGGCATGTGACAATCTATGCTAAGGAATAAATACCTAAACTCCAAAAACCTTATCAAAGGTTTTGGGATGATGTATGGGTAGGTGATAAATCTTTGAAAGTTAAGTATCCATCCCTACATAATATAGTACGGGATCCCCATGTAACGGTGTCAAAAGTGATGACCACCAACCCTCTAAATATCTCTTTTAGAAGGGCTCTGGTGGATAATAAACTTTCAGAATGGCTTAGCTTAGTAGCACGAATCTCCAATGTTGAATTGGTGACAGGAACAGATCATTTTAGATGGACCTTAACCAAATCTGAGTTATTCTCTGTCCATTCCATGTATCAATATCTGATAGATACTCGCCCACCCTTTCGTCATAAGATGATCTGAAAGATAAAAATTCCTCTAAAAATCAAGATCTTTCTTTGGTTCTTACAAAAGGGTGTCGTCTTAACTAAGGACAACCTTGCTAAGAAAAAATAAAAAGGGAGTCAGAAGTGTATCAACTATAATAAGAATGAAAACATCCAACATTTGTTCCTAAACTGCCCCCTTACCAAAATAATTTGGAGGATTATTTTCTTTGTTACTAAGCTAACCCCACCTAAATCAATCAACCACATGTTTGGTAATTGGCTAACTAATCAAAATAAAAGGATTAGAAATTTGATTTGGGTGGGGGTACCTGCCATGTACTGGGCTATCTGGAGATGCCGCAATGATGTTATTTTTAATCAAATGAAATATAATTCTTTTATGTGAGTAATTTTCAGAGGAGCGTTCTAGTTACGCTCGTGGGCTCAGTTGCAGCGTGATGAGGCAGCCAAGGACGCGCTCTCAACGATGAGCAAGAAGCTAGAAGTAATTGCTATAGAGATATCTAATAAAGGATGGAAACATTTATATTGTTTGATGTAGTGTTCTGGTCGATCTATAAGACTATGAATTTCTTCTTTTTTAACATAAACTGTGTAAGAATTGACTGTGTACATTTTCGGATGTAGAGGTTGGATATTAATTTATCCATTATTAAAAAATGTACACATGCGGGACTTCTGGGGAAGCTGATCGGCCTCGGCGGTTTCCTGTGGATCATGCGCTGCACTGCACTGCACCTGCACGAACCTCGGGAGGTCCTGTGACTCGATCTGGTCCAGTTTCGTGTCTTGGACATTGTGGACCCAGTTCTCCACAGGCTTGCAGAAGAACACCAGAACCTGAAAATGTACGACAGAACAGCGACCATAGATGGATGCCACGACACTTCTGCTGCTCCCCACGGCGAATGCACCGGTGAGCCCTATCAAGTCCGTACCCGTGCACACCCAGAATTGTTTTAATAGAGTAGTAAGCTACTAACCATGTTCTGCTACATTTCCCCCCTTACCGTTGACATATTGTGTTCCAATTCAATTTTATTCATTAAAATATTTTCGCCAATTTCATATATTATGCAATACTCTGTATGCACTATGTTATTTGAGGTTTATTGTGACTTCAATCTGAGTCAACACTTACTCTCTTCCTATTATTTTCTCCTACTTATCTCTTACCTATGTGGATTAGGTTTGGTCTCTTTTGTAATATACTTTGTTCAAGGTACATGGCAACTATACCGAGATGAAACAAATTACTGTACTTGCGTTCTCTTCTCTTGCATTTACATGTCCAACTACTATGAAATCTCAGATCTCAAATATACTCATGATGCAGTTATTCCAATCCCCATCAACCTCTTTCATGTCTACGGAGTATGTTTCTAATTTATTTCAAAATACCACCAGTCTATTCGCTTGGTCGTTTTGGTGGTTGATAAGCCGGCTGATGCTATTTCTAACTGTTTTTTAGAGAAAAATATTGTTTCGGTGACTGATAAGCCAAGCAAATAGGGCGCACGGCAACGCACGGGAAATTTACCTAATAAATTTACCATATTCTTTTTTGTCGAACTGGGCCTTCTCAATTTTACTCCCGTTGTCTTAAATTATAGATGGAATCATTTTTTTCACTTCTCCTATAGTTCAGGTGCCTGAAATTTAAGATGATTCAAGGCAACACTAATATACCACCAACTAGTATAAGTTAGTTGTTAATTTTGTATTTTGTTATTTGTCTATGTTATAACATATTTATTTTTTGTCCTTGTCCTCCTATAGAAATAATTGTAATTGTTACATTATCTTTGTGCGAACATATATAAGATTTTGTGAGGTTTGTAGTTTTTTCTAACATATTTTTATTTTTGAAACCAAACATTGACTGTGTCTACATAAATTGTAACGAACTAAAACTGTAATTTTAGTATAAAATATATGCAATAACAGTCGCCGGAAAGAAAACTAAAATTTAGGCATCTGAAATTTAGCAAATCCTAATTTTTTTATATACACTCCATACTCGTAATTATTCAAGTTGTTTTGAACAAGGTTTCGGTCAAACGTTGGGAATATAAATCATAAATAATTTTAAGTTATTGAGTTTGGAAATGTAAAATGTAATTCATAAAAATATAAATAAATCACATTTTAATAAATATATTTTAAAAAGTAAGAAGTCAAAGTTATATATTGAAGACCGTGTTGCAGTCTAAAACGAAAAGTTTAGTATCAGTCAGCAGAGTATTATAAGTACTGAATAATATTAACATGCAACTACTGATTTGTACCAAATTTTTTTATACAACAACTTGATGTAATATAACTATTCTACACCTAGGGTGTCATGAAATTACTGTAGCTACTACTATAGTATTGTGATGCTCATCTCAACGGTAAACATGCATCTTTACTCTAAAATACAATGATACCATAGTGAAATGCATGCTGAAGTCGATAGATCGAGGATATGAAACACTATTATTATATAAATATAGAGGAAAATGCACCAGCGATCCCTGAAGTTGACATGAGGTGTCACTTAGGTCCCCGAACTTTCAAAGTGATATCTGTAGGTCTCTAAACTTGACAGAGGGTGTCATCTAGGTCTCAAACTTTCAAAGTGATCACTGCAGGTACCTAAACTTGACAGAGGGTGTCATCTAGATCATAGTTACTGTAGCTATTCGGCACAGAATTTTAAAAAAGAAAATCTAAATTCGGGTCACGGTATATAAATTTCGTAAAATATTCTAAAAATTGTACCTTGTTAATACGATCTCGGATGAAGATGATTTTTATATGAAAATTGTAGCTCTCGACGGGATCTACAACTTTCTACTTTTGGGTTTTTAAATATGAGGTCATTAAGACACTCAAAAAAAATAAATACATTTTCAGCAGTATATTAATCGCGTATAATCGCTTATAGCCTTAAAAAAATCATATTTTTTTTATACACTATCAGATGGAGATACTTTCTATACGAAAGTTGTAGCGCTCGATGGCACCTACAACTTTCTAGTTTTGAGTTTTTTAATTTAAAGTATTTAAGATGCTAAAAAATTTTAAAATGCAAAACCACTATACATGAACTAAAATCGACATTTTAATTTTTTGTATTTTAACTTTTTAAAAGTTATGATTTTAACTTTTTGCATTTTATATAACGCTCTTGTAACGAGCGCTTGTAACGTTTTGCATTTTTAAAAGTTAAAATACTAATTTCAGTTCATGTATAATGGCTGTATTTTTATTTTTTTTAGAATTTTAAAGACTTTAAACTAAAAAAGCTGAAAACTAGAAAGTTGTAGGTGTCATCAAGAGCTACAAGTTTTATATAGAAAGTATTTATATCAAGTTTAGGGACCTGCAGTGATCACTTTGAAAGTTTGGGACCTAGATGACACCCTCTGCCAAGTTTAGGGACCTACAAATAGCACTTTAAAAGCACGCGTGTGAGAGAGCAATATAATCCTCTGCATCAACCGTTGTTCATGCGTCCAGCCATCTCCTTCCGGAAGTGCTTCAAGAAGTCTCTCATTTTACGTGAACGAGCTTGGCGGTACACAGAGAAACTTGCCGCTTGCCAACGGTGCTGGTGCCTAGCTTTACCTGCAGCTTGCTGCTGCTGCCGCTATGGCGGTGGACACTGGCGATGCTGTCCTTGTAGAGTCCAAATTGGAGAAGGAAGCTGGCCTCTTGGCACCTCCCCGGGACGTCGACGAACTCCTGCATCCACAACACCCTCTCCATGGCGACGCTGTTGGGGTCATAAGCGAACACCTTGTGGAAGCCCGTGGCGAGCAGGAGTTTTTCGCCGCTTCCCCCGGCGGCGGCGCTGCTACTACAACTGCAGAGCGGGATGACATCATCCTCCTCCACGAACTCATCGCTTATCGCCTGGGGCAAACTCTGCAGGTCGATCGAGTAGCGCTTCGACCAGGTGTCGTCGCCGCCGCCGCCCCACGTGTAGAGCGAGTACCTCTCGTGGTCGTAGCGGAGGTCGACGACGGCGCACAAGGAGCCATCCAGCTCCGTGAGGGTTCCGACGCGCTGCGCCAGGTACGGCGGCATCTGCACCCACCCGAACTGTTCATCGCCGACGGAGAAGGACATGACAGGCTGATCTGTGCCGGTGAAGCTGTTCAACTCGAGCAGCCAGTAGAGGGAGCCACTGAGGTACACCGGTGGCAGGCCGGCGACAAAGCTGGCCGACGACGGCGGCACTCGCCCAGCGCAGCGCCGCCACGCCCACGCGGCCCCGGGCCCCGGGCCCGGGACACACACCTCGCAGCCCGTCTCCCCGATCCGCCTCTTGAAGAGCCTCACCACCTTGTGCTCCCCGGTGGCCGGGTCGAAGCCGAGCCCGGTGCTCGCGATCTCGAAGGGTGTCCATGGCGGCGGACGGAGGCATCGGCCCGCCACACCGATGCGCATCGAGTCCGGAGCATCCACGGCTGCGGCGCGCTCGCAGGGCGGGAGCGCGACGTGCTCGCCGGTCGACAGGTTGCAGACGTAGTGCTCGACGGTGCGGCCGTCGGAGACGAGCGTCAGGCCGTGGCACGGTCTCGGGGACACTACCACGTGCTCCGCGTTCAGGTTGCCCAAGGTGAGGAGCTCGCGGGCGGCCCTCGGCGGCGCCTCCCCGTCGTCGTTGCGGAGCGCGCACGTGTACAGGGTGGTGCTGCCGGTGCTGGTGCTGGCGTCGGCCGGCGCGAAGAAGAGGAGCTCCGGCTGGCGCGCAGCCGCGTAGACCCGGACGAAGTCGTCCGAGGTGAGGGCCTTGTGCCACGCGCGGCAGACGGCTCGGCAACGGACGACGGCGGTAGGCGGTAGACGCGTCAGGATCGCGTCGAAGATCAGATCGTCATGAAGCCGCCGCGTCTTCTGCCCCAACGACATCTTCTTGCTGCACGTCATCGAGGATGGTCCCTGCTGATCGCGAGCTTGCATGATCTTTCTTGTGTCTTCTTGGACTAATTAATAGAGTAACCCGATCTGTCGTGTGCGCGTGATACGTCTAGTTAGTTAATTATATAGATAGATAGATCCAAAGTGTGTATATAGAGAGAGAACGTACGTGTACCGTATACCAATCGAACTATGAAGCGATTGATCGGATTAGTATTGGGCTACGGGACAATATTTTTTTAATAAAGTTTGTATTTTCCTATACATATATAAAATAAATATGAAGTATATATTTTTCCACAGATTTACTGATTAGTATGACTAGTAAAAGTGCCCGTGCGATACAACGGAGTGATATAGCCACTCTTAACTTTCAAATCAGGATTTGCTGTCCACAAGCTACAGCCGAGCAGGCCAACCCACCGCCTCCATCCTCTTCTCTTCCCCGCGCGTGGGCAACTGGGCATGGTCGGTCCCTTCTTCCGGCACGCCTAGGCAAGGTCGTCGGCAGCGCTCCTCCTTGCGTGCCGTGAGCATGGTCGGCAGCGGCGTTACTCCGGGCACTCCTAGGCACGGTCGCCGATGGAGACGCGGAGCTCCTCATCTGCGCCTGGGCACCGTCGATATCTACTCGGTCTTCCTTTCTTTGATCTGCTGTTTGTTTTTTTTCTTAATATATATTGCTTATACTCGGAATATTCGTAATGATTCGATTTGGTGGCAGGTTGTGTTGTATTCTATTTGCAAACGGCAATATTCTCATGTGTCTCGTGTTTTTCCTTGTATTCTATTTGGAAAAGGTGATATTCTCATGTGTCGTGTTTTTTTCTTTCCATGTCTCGATTCGTATTCCTTTTCTATATGGAGTCCGGTATTTACTTTTTTTTTCTTTTTTTTATACAGAGTCCGGTTCATAACGTGCCCGTCCTATTCTTTTTTCCTTTTTTCTATAAATTTCTTATTTTCCTTTTTCTTCCTTTTTTTATATGGAGTCTGGTTCATTACGTGTTCTTTTATTCTTTTCCTTTTTTATTGTGTCCTTATTTTGTCCGTACAGAATAAACTCTTTATTGTCCGTTAGTTAAGGGAGATGGATACAGAAATAAATGAATGGACGAAAAAAAGAGCCTGAAATTTTGACTCTTTATTAATAGGTATAGATATAGATTAATAGGTATAGATATAGATTGGTCAGTGTCTTTTCTCTAAAAAAAACAAAACGCACTTTCTCTTCCTCTTCCTCTATCCTCTATGGTCGTGCTCGTCCTACACGTAGAGATGTAAGTGGGTTAGCCCACAAATCCACATATAGGTTTAATTTTTACGGGATCAAGCGGTAACCCACAAAATTAAACCTATATGCGGGTTATGCAGGCTGCCGCTTGCATCCTTACCTGCACGGTACGGTCGTCCGTGCCCACGGCCCACGACCCACCGCCCTCCTCCTTGGATCTTTCTGACCCGCCACCCTCTTCCATCCGCCGCAGTGCCGCACCTCTTCCACCGTCCTTGCTAGCCGTGCCCGCGCGCCCCTTGCTCCCGCTCCAGCGGCCATGCTCGACCCCGGCCGTGCCGTACGTGCTTGTCCTCGCCTGGGATGATGGTGACCGCGCTCTGGAGCAGGCGCTGTGTCCCCGCAACGAACGCGCCGGGACCGTAGTCATTCCACCATTTGCGTGAGCGCGCCGATATCCGGTGGCCAATCCACCTTCTGCGATGAGCACATCAGGATCCGACAGCCTCTCTTCCCTCCGTGACCACGCCAAGTTCTCACTCTGTCCTGCGAAGTATCTGCAATCGGTGATGTTGACCATCGAGTCCCAGCCTGATATATATAGGTCGCTAATAAAATGGCTTATGTTATCATAACCTCTTGCGTTCTTTAGCGTTCGTCTTTGGTAATCAGTGGATTACCGTGACCGTTACAGTTGTGACCGTTACATGGTTCTTTAGCGTTCGGCTTTGGTAATAGTTTCAAACTCTACTTCTGCTTATTAAAAAACGTCCTATGATACGGTTGCAAAAAAAAAATGTTCTCTCCTTGTCCTTGAGTTCTCCGTGGAAGCCCCCTTCCTCCCAAACGACATGTTTTTGCCGATTTGATTCTAACCGTAGTCGGCTTAGCAAAGAAGTTTGCTTGAAATCGGAGTGTGGTCTAGCAAAGCGTCTTTAAACAGGACATCTAGACAAATACTGGCCGCTATAAAAGATGTTTCCTGTCGGGCTGAAAGCTATGCTTGAATATCACAAGAGAACTACGTGTCATTTTTATTAAGAAATATTTAGAATACATAGGTCAAAGAGACTCAACTCACACACACACCACACAGGACTAAGACACATACTCTCTACACAAGTAGCAAAACGGCCAAATGTCTGAGCATTAAGCTCCTATGACGGCGACCTAAAAACAAGTTTCTGAAGTTTGGAAGGCCCTGACAGCACCAAAGCCCCCCCCCTCCGAGTTCATATAGACCTAACCCGCGGTGACATGATGTATGAGAAATGAGGGAACTTTTCCTTGGTGAGCTCTATAGTGAAGAGAACTCTAAGATGACCGCGAGAGTACATCCTTCATAGGTTACCACACTCAAAGACCTTTGTGGCCTACCCAACACCATGAGCTGGGTGATACATATATGGTGACAGAGAACGTATACTTTGTGGAGTTCCAACATGGGATAGTGTGTTGGGATCTGATGCTTCTTCCTAGTAGATTTATAGAGCGTGGGACACTACCGCTAAAAGGGACACATCAATTGCGTTTTTTTTGAAAAATGACACATCAATTGCGTTGTGGGTTTGATCTATTTTAAATATTATTTATTAATTTTCTAAAGATATAAATACATATCACGCTAACACACCACTGAAATTAACTGGTACCAATATGGGGAAATGTCAACATATCATCTTTGTACTTAGTAGATAAATAAATAAAACATTACAAAGGACACTAACATAGAGTAGCACAGATGAACACATTGGAAGAAAATACAATTCGAAAAATTGCAGTATCTACACCATTCCCAAAACATAATCAGAGTTATTCTAGTTCTAATTACACAAAATGTTTAAAATTTACAAATGCTACAAGAAAAAGAAGTGTTTATCTACAAACAGAATGTATCAATAATGTTACCTAAAAGAAATACTGTTGTGTGGGAAAAGAACATCAGCCAAAGAATTGTTAATTGCTTTAGTTAAATGGTTCCCTCTTTTGTCAATTAACTAGTTATTGTACATCGTCGGCGAAAGCCTTAAAAATGAAATCCCTGAACCGCTTGCAGTATTGCTTTGGGTCAACAGCTGATATAGAGTTGGGATCATATTGCATAGATTTGTAAGCGTGCTCCAGCTTCTTACTAATATCATAGTCCTGCAGGATGTCAATGATTCCAAAGAACAAGATGACTTCCTGGAATTCGCCTGTGGGCTCACCGATGAGCGGAGATTCACTCTCAGGATTCTTCACTACGTTCTCCACCCTTGAGGGCATGCAGATTCCCAGTTTTAATGATCCTTTTCTGCATAAATCACAATTAGTATCTTAGTCACCATAGGTCAATGCTAGTGTGGATGTGGTCCTTACACGTTGTTATATTGTATTGTTTCTTCATATATACGAGCAAGCTACATACGTTAAGTACAGACAAGCTTTCACATTTAAAGTAGGTATATCAAAGTATATGTTCAGTAGTAAATTTTGATTTGATAAATTTTATTTTAATTTTACCTATTTTCCTCAGAGTCTTCAGCAGTATGAGATGATCCGTTGTCACCATTGCTGCTGTCTGTAACAATCAAATCGATTTTTCAGTCTCCTACCATCAAATATATCTACAACTTTTTTGCAACTACAAGCATGTGAAAAGCATGCTTCGTTTAACTTATCTTTGCATCTGTCCTTGAAGTGAATACCAACCAAAAGGCTATAATCCATGATCCTCTCCATCTCCAGTAATTCACAATCTTTGTCCACTTGCCTGTACATAGAGATACAAATCATTAGTGCACCGAATGCTTGGGTTACCTTTAATTCAGTTGTGATTTTGAAACAATTTCAGGACGAACATATATAGTTCTAATTTGAGAGACTGGCATATCCAAACTTTCATTTATAAACTTCTACACATTTGTAGCTATTCCTAATTTGTACTAAGTGGAGAAAGGGGAAAACATATCCAATACAATATTTTTTTATCTACCTGCAGAATTCCTCAAACCAAGTTCCTGGTAGCCGGAAAATGAAATTAAGATCAAGATCCTTCAATGTGGTGTGCTCGCTAATTTGATCGATGGGTTTGTCAGTCATGCGACCATGTGAAGATCCTTTCAAATCGAAGCGCCTATGGATTGCATAGCTGGAGCAGAAAAGATTCCCCATTATAACAAACCGGACCTGTAATCCATTTCATGGCTGGTTAGAAATAATGTTGGATAACTCTGAGGCATCAAATTTAAATCTGTGAATATTACAAAAGTTGCTGATCACAGCCTAACCTTTTTCTGGATAGCTCCTGTAAGTTTAACGTTCACACAGTGCAGACCAAAGAATTTAGTTATTAGAGTATTTTCAAAGGAACGGACATGTTTATAATAGGCTGGAAGCATCCTAAGGAGTACCTGTTCACATAAAAAAAACTCAAGTTCAATCATATACTCGTAATTAAGATAAACTTTATAGTAGTGTGGATGGATCAAATAATGATCTCACTTTAACTTCTGACTTCTTCATTGTTTTGATCATGTACTTGTCATCATTTGTGAGGTAAAAGAAGCTTCCACTTTTACCGGGCGATGAAAGTTCTCTGAGTGCCTCATCCCCACAAATGGAGATCATGTAGTCTGCCGGATCAACGTCGAAGAGCTTGCGCAAAGTCCTGGAACAAAGTACACAAAAATAGATTATAGCTTCATAGTAGACTAGTAGAGACAGGAAGCAGCAACAATATCAAATCAGTTGTTGCTTCAGCAAAGCACAAATAAATCAGCAATAATAAGGTTAATAACAAGCCATTATATATAAATCATCATAAAGACCTGAAAACCAGGGGGGAGTAGTCTTTCCACCGAAAATCGCATGATTGGTGAGGAGGGGTATGCTTTGATCCTTCAGGAGGAAATCTTGTCCACACCTTCTCCTTTGGATCAAATGCTGATGACTTGAGATCCAGCGTAGTTGGCGCTGACTGCCTTCCGACAGCGTGCCTGTTTGTTCCAATTTCCAAAAACCGTGAAGATGAATGGCAATTTCACTTGAATAATTCGAATCAGATTCAGAAAGCAGCAATATAATGCATCATATGAGATGATGAGAAGATAAATATATATACAGAGCTCCAATGGCGAAGCACAATATAATGGCAAGCAATATGGCATACATACACGTATAGCTAGTGGCCAAGATCGAGAAGCAGAACACTTACACACCTGATGCCAAGCTGCAGGTTGAGCATGAGCTCGTAATTCCTATGCCCCTTGGAGATGGTCTCCCCCTGCTTCTTCCCGGGCCTCGGCGGCGTGGTGCGCATGCACGACGACGTCCGGAGGCACGACCTATCCGCACGTGCCGCCTCCTCGCTATCGCCACCACCCTCAGCGGCGGCGGCGGCCTGAAGAAAATCCAGGTCCAGCGACGCGCTACTCCTCCTACTCACGCTGGACCTCCTCGCATGGTCAGGGCTCACCTTAGGCGGCCTCCAAACCGGCTTCTTCTGCACAGCCTCCACTCCAGGCCACGTCAACACCTTCTGTGACGGCATAAGCGACGCCGTCTTGCCCTCACAAACCTCCAGGTCCTGAAGCAGCGTCGTGATAGGGTCACAAGGCTCACGTGGCACAGGCACAGCAGGGCCACCAGACGGCGGGTAATAGACGCCGTCAGCATGCACGGCGCCGGCCTCCTCACACCAAGTACCAATGTACATCCCACCATCAGCCCACCGGAACGTGCCCTGGCCTTTAGGCCTAGTATCCTCCCACGCGCCGTCGTAACGGTCGCCGTCGGCCCAGATAACGGTGCCACAGCCGTGCATGTCACCGGCTCTCCACGTGCCGATGTACTCGTGCCCATGGCGCCAGATGTAGCGGCCATGGCCGTCCTGGAGCCCGTCACACCAGTGGCCGTCGTAGACGTCACCATTAGCGTACGCCTGCGTGCCTCGGCCATGTCGGAGGTTGTTCGCCCAGAGCCCGGCGAACGTGTCCCCGAACTCGCCGATGTACGTGCCTTGACCGTGCATGTACCCGCCGGCGAAGTCGCCCTCGTAGGTGGCGCCGGAGGTCCAGGAGAACTTGCCGCGCCCGGAAGCCCGGCCGCGCCGCCATGCGCCCTCGTACATGCTGCCGTCTGTCCAGAGGAACTTTCCCGCGCCGTGTGGGAGGTCCCCGCGAGGTCGCCCTGGTAGAAGTCGCCGCTGGGTAGAAGCTGCTCCGTTTGCGTGGCTTCGCCGAGTGATGCGTCGTCGTCGTCATTGTTGTTGTCGTCTGAGTCGTTGCCGCCGTCCGTGCTGCTGTCGCTGTCCTCCCCGTCCTCGTGGTTGTACTGGTAGATTGTGCTTGACGCGGAGGAGGAGTTGATTGAGAGGAGGCTGGGCGTGAGGGCGGCGCCGCCGGTGGCGTCCGCGCCGTCGGTGGTGGGGCCTGTGGCTGTCGTTGCCCGGCGGATGGTTTGGAGCTTGCGGATGCTCGCCTCCCACAGCCGGCTGGCTGGGGCAGGGAGCTGGCTCATCTTCCTCGCCGACGTCGCCACGTTGGCGTCGTTTGGTTCAGTAGTCTGTCGAGCACGTAGTACGTCTCAGCACGACGACCGGGCCGGGGCGGTGAGCCTGTGCATGCTGGCGGTGGCCGGGCGGGCGGGCGCCGGAGCGGAGCGGGACGGGGCGAGGCAATGGCGTGCACGCTTGCCTGCCTGCCTTGGATTACGAGTTCTGCGGTCTGGGTAGTTGGAGGCTGGGAGGAGTTGTCGGGGGGCGGGAGGCTGCCGAGGAGAGCTCGGGAGCGCAACATTTGGAGGGAAGCGGAGGCAACGCCTCGGCCGTTGAATTCAATCCAGCCAGGCATTGTTGTGCACTACTCCCTACTATTCTGCTGGCATAGGAATGCATGCCGCCATTTCTCTCCTTCACCAAGCTTTTTCCAGGCCAACAAATCCTACCTTTTCAATTCTTCATTTCGCCCCCCCCCCCCCCCCCCCCCTCCCTAGCTGGAAACATTGTACGTACTGCTTTTCAATTCTTTTCATGGCACGGCAAAGGTATCACTATTCACTATATCAGTCACTGTCCCCAAGACCAGCAGCTGGTTGACCTGAGCTTTGGGCCGGGTTAGCCCTGTGCAAAACGCAGGTCAAACAGCTCCTTTCCAGTAGGCTAGCTAGCTAGGCTACAGTGCGTTTGTGGCATTTGTCTTGTGTCTAGAGATTGCCGGAATCTGAAGCCTAGGTAGGTCTATTTAAAATCACTTGTGTTGTCTATGAGATGGTCCAGCTGTGATGCTACCAAGAAGTCAAGAACCATAAAATTGACATCTTTAGTATTAATAAATGTTCACGTATTCTAATGATACCGGTGAGAGCATCATGATTTAAAACGATTTGAGCATTTTACAGGACTTCTCGTTTGTTTACTTGGATATGCAAAAAAAACTGAAGTGTTAGTTTCGATTTCTCATTTCAAATCTAGCTCTTCCTAGTAAAACTGGAAGTGCTCCATGGTACCTCCTTAGTGGATCTTGTTATCATTCGTTCTAACATATATGCAGCTCCACCACATCAAGTTCTTTTTCAATTGATAATTATCAGTAATTTAGATGATTATCAGTCTCCTCCCAGACATCGAGCTCCCCTTCTTCCTCTCCCAGGCCCGGCGAACTCCCCGACAGCGGTGCAGTCTCCTCCCAAATCTCCCAGGCCGGGCGAGCCTCTCCCAGACCGGCGAGCCTCCTACGGTTGAAGAAGATGCAAGGGAGAGATTGACAGGTGGGACCGACTGACATGTGGGGGAACTTTTCCAAAAGCTAGAGTAGGTGAACCAAACGGGCTTTCTACTATCTCACAACAGCTTTCGAAAAATAATTTTTATAAAAGTCATAGCCCACAACAGCTTTTGCAAAAGCCAAAGCTCAACCAAACATGCCCTAAGGGTAAAAGCTCAACCAAACATGCCCTAAGGGTTCAGCTTCATGAAAATATTCGAAGTTATGTCACCTAATGATCTCGAAAACAAGGACACACTTTTTATAAGCAGTGAGAATTTTGCATAGTGCAAAGCTACTGAAAATGGTCTGACGCAAGACATATTCAGGACTTGGGAACCTGAAGAACTACTAAGCAAGTCAACATGCATAGCAGTATATATATAGGCCCAAACAGTATCAGAAGAGATTGAACAAGGATCAAGAGCACAAGAAGAGGGGGGTGTGGGGACTAGCCAAAAGTGCAAGACAAATGCGTGAAATTTGACAAATAATACAGGGTCCTGAGTGGATAATTCCTGAACTGCTGGAAAGAAACAGATTGTCGGGTACAAAGGTAAGGGGTACCCTAACCTGTGATAATCTAATGCTTAACATCCAGGCAGAATCTGACCAGCAATTCGATCAATGGAGGAAGGCCTATCAAGCGAAGGCCTACCCCACCGACAAAAATGGCCAGTCATGGGCCAACCCATTACTGAAGGGACAATAGGCAGGATCCCCCTCGACCTCGATCCCTCGAACGAAGGAAGGGGGGTCGATCGAACGACCCTCGACCTCGACCCCTCGAATGACGGACAGGGGGTCGATCGAACGACCCGCGAGCAGGAGGCTCGATCGACTTACCCACTCCCAGTATGGGGTAAAAGGAATCCAATGCGTCTACCTGCTCCCGCCTAACGCCATGGGCGCCCACTACCACGGTCAAATCTATCAACTCGTCGCCCATACTCGGGCTCTCCGTCGATCGTGCGGCCACTGTAGCCACGCCTCAAGTACAGAACCCAAAGGCACCCCCTCGAGTCATGAACGGAACAGCCCTCGACCATGTTTACAGGGGCGCGTCAGGGTCACGCAGGCCTCGACGCTCCTTGACCCGGGGGCTCGACCGTCACCTCCAACCATTCCGGCATGGGACCCGTCCTATCCGCTCCGCATCAGCTGCATAGCTCGTACCCGTTCACTGGAGGCCGATCGTCCCACACCATGACGTTCGGCAGCGTCCAGTCCGCTATCACCATGCCCTGAAGCATCGAAAGGACAGGAAGGCCATGCCGCTACATCGATCGACGTCCCACCGCAAGCATGGCGACATGGACACGCCTCCTATGCCACTACAGTCTAGGACCTCTGTACTCTCAGGTCTCCCCTTGGTCTATAAAAGGGGACGTTGGGATAGTAGGGAGGGCATGGGAGAAAACAAGACATCTACTCACACTCGCAAAAATCCAAGGGAAACACTCGCGACACAAACCACTCCTTGCTTGATCAACATCTCAAGCAATCAACCGACTCACCTAGGGTAGCCCTGCTAGTCCTAGGCCTCAGCTCACTCTGAGCACTCCCGTGTAAACCAGCTTGTATTCCCCCCTGTACGAGCACTTCGGTGCGAGATAATATAGTACCCCCTCCTCTTGCTGGACGTAGGGCCTTCTTTGCCCGAACCAGGATAAACTCTATGTTCTTCTTGCATCACATCTGGGAGAGGGAGCACGCAATATACAAATTTACTAGTTGGTGATTGACCCCCTGGGTCAAAGCACCGACAGTTGGCGCGCCAGGTAGGGGGGCTTTGCGTGTCAATCAACTCCCAACTTCTCTCCCAGATGGATTCCACAATCCCACCATTTCCATTCGCCACCATCATCTGGTTCGGGAGTCTAGAGTTCATGTCCTTGGGTCACAGCCACGACATGGTTCTACTTTCCAGTAGTGGCATGGATAGCAGCAGCTCCGGTACGCCGAGGACCAGACGACGGTCCCACCACTCGCGCCTTTCGCCTGCGACCAGGAGGAGGCGTGAACAACGCCGCCGCGCTCTTCACCGTGCGGATCCTGAGACGCCGGACACCGTCTCCCCGGCCTCAGCTGGTGACACAGTTCCTCCCTTCGGGAGCCTGTTTGACCCATGCTTGCGGGTCGGGGGCGGGTACCTCGCCGAGTCTGACTTTGGCTTTGCCATACCGTCATCTCAGAGGGCCCCCGTGGCTTCTCCGACATACTCGGCCGCGCCACCGCGCAACCTGTTTCCACACGGGCTCTACAACAACGCCAGACTCTCTTCTGCTTTTGTAGACTCGCAGATGCAGGCACGTTACGGGTCCCTAGGGAACTTGCTACGTGCGACGATTAACCCCGTCACCACCCCTCCACCGGATGAGCGCCCGGAGTCGCGACGAGCCCCGATCCCCGGGGACTACACCTTGGGCATGATACGGCGACGGCTGGAGGAGGAGCGCAGGGGATCTTTCCCCAACTTTTACCAGAGCCGCCCCAATACAGACTCCCCCGATGAGGATTACGATCCCACGCGGGAGTGCTTTCACCTCATTGAGCCGCTCGACTCCCAGGATGACGCCACCGACGTCGCAACTGCGAATGCAGGAGGAGGGGGCAACGCTACCCCGCCATGAGACGTCGCCCCCCGATTCCAGACGAAGCCGGTCCACCTCAAGACGCCCAGATCACGCAAGTCCGAGAGCTGCTCGCCAAGCTCGAGGAGTAGCGCCTACGACTTCATCAGCTCGAGCAGGCCCTCGAGCGAGATCACGGGCGGCCACAGGGTGGAGGAGCCCGCGAGCGGGCCCAGGAAGTCCATCGACAGATCGTCAATGAAGGAGCAAACAAGCGCCACGTCTATAACCGTGCTAGCCAGAATGTCATGGCAGCCGCGATGCTGCTCCATGACATGACGGCACCATCGACGCCCCAAGCGCAATGCATTAGAGATGAAATCCAGGGGCTCCTCCAAACCGCAGCCAAACAACAGGCGGAGAGCTCGGCCTCAAGGCGCAGAGGGGCTTCTTCCGAGCGGCAGAACATGCCCTCTCGTCAAGACCGAGAAGCATCTGTCCACCAAGACAAGGCGCCCCAAGTCCAAGCGGAGCGGCAACCAGTTTGAGAACGCATCCTCGACAATCGACAACCGCGTGACGCACGACACGACATCAACGACAACAAACGACGCCGATGCGGTGATGCGGAGGCTCGTGGTTACAGTGCTCACCGGGGTGGGCGCTACGACAGCGACGAGGATTGACGTCGATCCCCGGAACCACCAGGGCCACGAGTATTCAGCAGGACGATCCGGCAAACCGCCTTGCCTGTTCGTTTCCGTCCACCCTCCAGCTTGGTCAAGTACAACGGTGAGACCAAGCCCGAGCTCTGGCTTGCTGATTTCAGGTTAGCATGTCAGCTGGGAGGAGCCAGCAACGACCACATCATCATTCGACAGCTCCCGCTCTTCCTCTCCGACACCACTCGAGGGTGGCTCGAAGAACTCCCCCCAGACTTGATCCATGGCTAGCCCGACCTGGTCAGGATCTTTGAGGGGAACTTCAAGGGAACCTACGTGCGCCCCGGGAACTCCTCAGATCTCTGTAGTTGCAAGAAGAAGCCAGGGGAGCCCCTCTGCGAATTCACCCGACGGTTCTCCAAGCAACATATCGAGCTTCCCCACATCTCCGACCATGACGTCATCATGGCGTTCGTCGTCGGGACGACCTGCAAGGAGTTGGTGCGGGATCTGGGACGAAATACCCCCCAAGACCGCCAACGAGCTCATGGACATCATCGCCAACTACGCAGCCGGCGAGGAAGCCGTTGGCGCGTTCTTCTATGGATCCCCAGACAAAGGGAAGGCTAAGGTGGACGAACCTGGCGGCTCGAGTAATGGGCCTATGAGTAACAGCAACAACAAGAAAAAGAAGAAGAACCAGCCAGGTCAACGCGACGTCGAGCCCGACGATCTTGTCGCTGCGGCTGACAGGAAGAAGCCTCGAGGTCCCCCTCTAGAGGGGTCCGTCTTCGACAAGATACTGAAAGAGCCCCGCCCTTATCACAAGGGAACGGCTAACCACAGTCTTGAGGACTGTCGCATGCTCAAGAAGTACTTCGACTCACTTGGCCTCAAGAAAGACGACAAGAAGGGGGACCCACAAGATAGGGGCGACGGCAAGAAAGAGGGTTTCCCCGAGATTTTCGACTGCTACATGATCTACGGGGGACCCTCGACCCGACTCAGTGCGCGTCAGCGCAAGAGGGAGCGTCGAGAGGTCTTCTCCGTTCGAGCCCAGACCCCTCAATACCTCGACTGGTCTCACACGTCGATCACCTTCAACTAGGATGACCATCCCGAGCACATCCCCAACGCAGGGGTCTACCCACTTGTCGTCGACCCGATCATACTCAACACCCGCCTCACAAAGGTACTCATGGATGGGGGAAGCAACCTCAACATCATCTTCGCCGAGACCCTCGACCTCCTGGGGATCCCAAGGACCATGTTCCTGCCCAGCGCGGGGGGGGGGGGGTTCCACGGGATCGTCCCAGGAAAGAAGGCACTCCCGATCGGCCGCGTCAAGCTGCCTGTCTACTTTGGTACCCCCTCAAACTTCCGGAAGGAAGATCTGACCTTTGAAGTGGTCGGATTCCATGACATCTACCACACCATCATCGGTCGACCTGGGTACGCCAAATTCATGGTGATCCCGAACTACACCTACCTCAAGCTGAAGATGCTAGGGCCCAAGGGAGTCATCACCGTCAACACCTCCTATGAGCACGCCTATGACTGCGACGTCGAGTGCGTGGAAAATGTCGAGGCGGTCGAAGAATCGGCCATCCTCGCGACCCTCGATGACTTCTCCAAGGAAATCCCCGACCCTAAGTGGCACACCGGCAACTTCGAGCCCGCGGAGGACACCAAGACCATCCCGCTCAACCCCAGCCACGCGGATGGGAAGGTGCTGACGATCAGCGCCTCCCTCGAGCCCAAATAGGAAGCCGTGCTCGTCGACTTTCTCTGCGGAAATACTGACATGTTTACGTGGAGTGCCTCGGATATGCCGGGCATTCCGAGGGATGTCGCCGAGCACTCCTTGGACATCCGGGCTGGATCCAAACCGGTGAAGCAACGGCTGCGCCACTTCAACGAGGAGAAGCGCAGAATCATCGGGGAGGAGGTCGACAAGCTTTTGAAGGCCGGATTCATCAAGGAGGTTCATCATCCTGAGTGGTTAGCAAATCCTATACTTGTCAAGAAAAAGAATGGAAAGGATAGAATGTGCGTAGATTACACTAGTTTAAATAAAACATGTCCTAAGGTTCCTTTTCCATTACCACGTATTGATCAAATAGTTGATTCCACTGCGGGATGTGAAACTCTTTGCTTTCTAGATGCATATTCTGGCTATCACCAAATAAAGATGAAGGAGTCCGATCAGCTCGCGACTTCCTTCATCACCCCTTTTGGCATGTTTTGCTGCGTTACGATGCCATTCGGTTTGCGAAACGCCGGGGCACATACCAACGATGCATGCTCCATGTCTTCGGACACCATATAGGGTCGATCGTCGAGGCCTACGTCGATGACATCGTAGTCAAATCCAAAGAGGTCAGGAACCTGATCGGGGACCTTGAGATCGCGTTTGGGCGCCTCAGGGCAAATCAGATAAAGCTAAACCCAGAGAAGTGTGTCTTCAGGGTCCCTCGAGGCATGCTCCTAGGGTATATAGTTTCCCAGCGCGGGATCGAGGCCAACCCTGAGAAGGTTACTGCGATCACTAGGATGGGCCCGATCAAGGACCTTAAGGGTGTACAAAGGGTCACGGGGTGCCTTGCCACCCTCAGCCGATCCATCTCGCGGCTTGGGAAAAAGGCACTACCCCTTTACCGTCTCCTAAAGAAAACAGAACACTTCATATGGACCAACGAGGCCGAGGAGTTGCTCTCCAAGCTCAAAGCCTTACTCACCTCGCCACCTATCTTGGTACCCCCAAGCCCGGCCGAGCCCCTCTTGCTCTATGTCGCTGCAACTACCCAGGTTGTCAGCGCGGTTGGTCCTAGGAACCCCCGAGCACCGCAGCCACATACGTGGAGTGCAATCAAAGATGAGCTAGAACGCGATTTAGACGTGGCAATCCGACGCTTCCTCATACAAGTCGAGGCAGAGGTACAAGGCGGACATCTTTCAAAAGGGCTATCAGCTCGGCATGAGTGATATGATCAAGAGCTCGATAAAGGAAGCCTTCACAAGCACTGATCCCGAGATGGTGGCGATGAGGTCATCTATGTTACGCCAGGCTGGCGTGCCCGTCCCTCCAGCTCCACAAGGGGTGAACACTCCTCAACTGCAAGATTGCCCCCACCACCCGATCGATGATGTCAAGGAAATGACTGCGGTGAAGCTTCTGATTCCGTTTGGCAGGACCAAGAAGATTGAAGTGGCCGAGGGAGCTGTATATCCGACCAACGACATCCCAGAAGCATATCGGGACCGGTTACCTGAGAACTATGCGCTAGTGACCGTAACTTGTGTTAACCCAGAGCATAAAGATTATGAACTAGATGTTCCCCACCTACAACATCACCGTACCCTTGAAGCAGCGGAATGTGATGACATCTATTGGATGAAGGACGACATTGAGATCATGCCAACGACGACAGCGTCTGTTGCTGGATCTTACCCCCAAAGCCAGAAGGCGACGACGACGGCGATGATGAAAGACCTGACAAGGACCTGCCTCGTTCACCTGTTGGCAACAGCCCGCCTCCGACCAATGAGGCAGGAGGTTCAGGGGCAGCTTCTGGGGGCAACACGATGCCTGGAAGCCAGCCGAGCCCGAGCGGGCCACCTCCACCTCCCAACACTCAGCCTATGGCCCCCAACAATGAGGAGGGGACTCAAGGGGATGCACCGGGTGCAGCAAGCCAACAAGGAGGTACGGAGGCGGACAACCCAAAGGACGACTCTACATCGCTCCCATACTCGACTACGTTTCCAAGGTACAGTACAAACGAGCACAGACAACGTTAAATTCACATTTGTACCTCAATTTAAATCCGTACGTTGTATCCCGACTTTTCTAGGCCTGAAGATGATCCTCATCATCTATTTCCGGTGGATGATGAATGTCCCGGCCGCTTCGAGAACGGGAAGTTTATGATAACAAAGCAAACACTCCTTGATGAAGAATTGTGGGATACAAGGAGGTTTCATCTTTGGTACATGGAAGCGGCAAAAAGAGGAATGTCAAGTTTCACCATGAAGATTGTAGTGGATTGCTTCCACTTGCCCGCCGAGGATTTCACTATTCCAGTGGACTTCCATGACATGTATAGGCTGCTGGTGGGAGAAGACCTAGACATCGTCCAACTCACCCTGTTTGCAATGTAAGTGGCGACTTGCGAGTTATTTCCATAGATCTATCTCGTTGTATACGTCAACTCTACACTTATTAGACTATATGGTACGTTGACGTATCTATGCAGGATGTCTGCCACCGTAAGCAACAAAATGCATCGTCCTACTCTTTTTCTCTCTCCAATGCATATTAATGAGAATGTCATCAAGGGTCACATGGCAACGGATAAAAAAGACAAACAAACATAGAGAAAAGGAATATAAAGACAATATGAGGAATCAGAAGAAGAAAGTGGCAGACTACATTTGCTCAGTAATGTTGAAGGTCAAGGAAGATGGGCCAGCGTGTATCATGGCTCCATATCACTTTGGGTAAGTATGAAAACATGTCCGTAGAGATTCCAAGTGGGTACGATCAAGCTTTGTAATCATCCTAACTAATAGTCTGTTTCAATCATGCGGCAACGGCCTCGAGGGTCATTGGGTTGCCTATCTCATCTATCATCAAGATGGTAGAGCGGTCGTATTTGACTCGTTGAGGACAATAAACAAACCAGGGTACAAGACATTTGAAGATTGCTTGAAAGTGTAAGTCAATAAGCATTTTTCATCTTTTACGCTTATCGTTATTAATCAAAACATGTCTAACTCTATTACATTTTGTGCAGGGCTTATAAGTCGTACTTGAAGGATCCCAAATGTTGGGATCGTAGGACCGATAGTTGCAAGGAGAACAATACCAACCACATCAAAATCCGACGCAACTTCCCGGTACGTAAAAGTAATTGCAAAGTTGATTTGTGATTTTGTTTCCATATGTGTTTGTTCTAAAGCTTCTATAACGATCGTGCAGTGCTCCAAACAACCAGTTGGATCCAAGGAATGTGGCTTGTACACATGCGAGTACCTGAGGCAGTGCAGGGAGTACACTCAAAGCTGGAAGAAGCTCAAGGAAGGAGTTAAATATTGGGTGAACAGCCACAAGCCATCCTTCAAAAAAGTTAAAGCGGAAATCTGTAAGTTCGTCATGGAGAAATGTGTCCTCGAAGGAGAACAATTCTACGACGAAGAATCTCCCTTAGCTAACGAACCCAGGTACGAGATGCTTAGGAAATGGCCGACTATGCTGCGCCCAAGTGATTACAAATGGCCCGTCGACTTTTCTTAGAGAATTTTGTAAATGTAACTCAAAAGGACTTGTTGGTTTGATGGATGTGTATATGGATGTTGAAAACTGTGTATGATGCCATGTGCAATGCTTGGATGGTTTATATTTAAATGTTTGTTACATATATATGAAATCTAGAATCTGTAAATGATTTAAATTCAAATTCTGGGAATTAATTGAATTTTATTTTTTATTTTTTATTTTGAAAACTATTTACCGAAGCGGGCAACTTAACTGCCCGCTGCGGTTAACCAAACTTAACCGCAGCGGACGGTGTAAGGTTGCCGCTGCGGTATATACATTTACTGCAGCGGACAACACAAGGCGCCCGCTGCGGTTAATGGTAGTTAACCGCAGCAGGCACCTTGTGTTGCCCGTTGTGGTAAATCGATATACCGCAGCGGCCTCTTCCGCCCGCTGCGGTTAACCGTTTCTTTACCGTAGCGTGGCAGCGTAAGCGGACACTGCTGCCCGCTGCAGTAGGTAAAGAGTTCTGTAGTAGTGGTGTGTGCATATTAATTAAATCATTAAATGTTTTCGTTATATATATTACTCTACTAATATTAAGTATATTTCGCGCTACTACATGTCTTGCACAGTTGCTACAATAAGTATATATATCATGCTACGACAAAATAAATTATTCTATAACCACCTCTATTTATATTACAATAGTTTTATATACATATTTATGATAGTTGTGTTACTATATAACACATGAGGATATTTACTCGAACATTATAGTACATATAGTCTCGTAAACTAGTATAGTAATTATCGTAACTCAAAGTAGCTATACTCTATGGTATATATACTCCTGGAAAATGCACAGTGCAGTATATAGGTTTCGGTAGTACAGTACAACTCATGCACACACAACATTAGAACTTATATATGCATGCAATGCGCTAGCTGACGCTTTGTGCGGCATCTTTTCTTTTTTTGAGCCGACGGAGAATGATCAAGCCCTAGATTGGATGTGTGGAAGGAGCCCGAATGGGACGACCTCGAATATAATACTGTCCAGCAGGGGGGGTCCGTTCCATCGTTGAAAACTAGCTTATGTTTCATTGGTGTGCCGCCGGCGACAGCCGGACAAGCTAGCACGGACTGATCAGCAGCTAGACATTTGCGGCGGCTTATGCGCTAGCTAAGCCCTCTATGTACGCAAAGCGGGCAAAGGCCTTTGGCTGGCCTATAAATACTAGGCATGGCGGATACGCCTTCATTCAAACACAGACACACGGTTGTCGATCGAGAACACAAAAACAACAGAGACGTACACATTTCCAACGATCCGCAGCGATGGCATCCAACAACAAGTCCATTGCTTCCCCTGCGCTCCTGCTGTTCGTGCTAGCCGTAGCACTCGTGTCAACGGCTACTTCAGTGCGCGCCCAGTCACCGGCTCCGACACCTGCTCCAACGCGCGCACCAACCTCTGCACCGGCACCATCCCAAAACCCATATGCCCTTCCGGCTTCAATAACATAGTCGGGTACACTCAAGGCGTGACAGCCTATCTTCTCCGCGGCATCACTCTCGTCCTCTCCCCTGTCAAGGTCAACCCAGGCACCAGCACCACAAAATGCATTTGCTATTACACTACCAACATCACCATCCCCATTCCCTTCTTGCCCCCCGTTGTGCTGCCCAACACCGCTGGCCCCCTCGCATGCTGTGCCAGGCCTCAAAATATTTTGAGCACACGCCTGAGATTCACCATACTGCCACGCACTCCTACTATATACGTATATAGATATATACGTACATATATATATATATATATATATATATATATATATATATATATATATATATATATATACACATGTCTGCGTGTGCATGCATGGTTGTTATAATAACTGGCATTATGGTGAACTGGTTGAATTACCGTAACTGGCACTAAGTAGATATTTTTTTTTGTGGGCATTTGAAGAGAGAATTACCGTAACTCATTAAATTGTTATAATAACTGGTCACTGGAGTAGGAAATATTTTTGAAAAATTGAATGGCGTAATATGGTACTTGGGAGTGACAATTACCATAATTTAGCATTAAACTATTCTAAGAAACAAATTATTGTAATGATACTAGTTCCAAATTACAAGATTTTATCATGAAATAGTTATAAAAATTTGAAATGCATTATAGAGTAATTTACGACGTGGAGTTACCACACTTCTGCATCTAGTTGTTCCTGGTGGGGTCAATTACTAGAATGGTGAGTCCAATTTACCATGAAATGTTTATGATAATTCATAAAACTTTACTATAAAATAGTTACAATGATGTAGGTGGTACAACTTGGATATACTGGGTAAGAGATGACATCAAACACATGTATGGAGATATCATAATCAGTACTTAACTAAGCTGATGAACTGGTTGAGGTGGTAGTGTCTGAGATACACCAGTGACGTCACTTATATCAATGTTAAAATCCTCCTGTGTTGTGTGCAGGGTGAATGATTTTAATCTCCCCTGCACAAGTTTAGAGGCCTCATTTCCTATGAAAGATTCAACAGTAAGTTACTAAGTTATGTGGTATGCCTGTTTACGATAATAGTACATGCACAGTGCAGCAATTAAAATTTACGAGAAATTATACTGAGAATTTTTTTACGAGATTTTGCACTAAGAATAGTTACGAGTAATATTTTGCACTGAGAATAGTTACGAGAACTTATAGTAATATCTACGAGAAATCTGTACTGTGAATATAGGTACTCACAAGATTTTTTTTTACTATAATTGACGGTAAAAGTTAGTTAGAATGATCAAATTTACCATAAACAGGAACATTAATTACTACTTAAACTAGCTAGAATATGATCCACAAAATTTCAGTTGAAAGCAGTAACATCAATTGCAAACTAAATTCGTTAGGATCATAGAAACTTATGCTGCCTGGTTTGATATGTCTAATCAGACCAACAATGTGCATTGGTAAATAGGGACTATGAAGGCAAAATATAAAGGAAAATAAACAATTGCTCTGCGTTAGTAGTAAGACACAATTAGCATGAACGAGCTTTCTTGTATCTTCCAATTAACAGAATGAAACTAACAATTAAATAGTGCGCACATGTCAGTCCTACGAGCAAAATTACTATAACATCAATGATTTTTATGGATGCAAAGATATGTTTATGATAATGTTGTGCAGGATACATTAGATAAATTAAATGGTATACAGTAACCATAATTTTAGCATAATGTCATGATGAAGTTAAATACCATATGGATCTTTTTTCTGAACACAAGTATTAATAAAGCCATGGAACCAACTTTCTTGTATCATCCAATTAACAGAATGAAACTAACCCTTGAACAGTGCACACATGTCATTCCTAAGAGCAAAATTACTATAACAGCAATGATTTGTATGGATGCAAAAATATATTTACGATAATGTTGTGTAGGATACACTAGATAAATGGTATGCATTTACCATAATTTTAGCTCAATGTCAATGGTATGCATTTACCATAACTTTAGCATAATTTCATGATAAAGTTACCATAAAAAGTTATCATATGGATCTTTTTCTGAAGCAGTAAGCAAGCCATAAAATATATTGGAAGACATCATTGCAAAAAAAACAGAACAACAATTGGAATCTCTTTGCTCCCACTATTGGGATTCGCAACAATAGTCGTCAATCTGGCCCAGAAATTATGAATCAAACTGTACAGCGGGACACTAGTACAAAACAAAAGCAAATTGACTCCATGCTTATAGAGGGATGCGGATCTGTACGGGGCTCACCTCGAGATACTGCCACCGTCAGAGATGCGCTGGGTGCCGGGCCACTGATGAAGGGGCGAGTCGCATGACCGCTGGACAACGATGAGGAAGCCGCGCGCTGCCGGTCGGGGAAGGGGCCGGGCCGCACCGTGCTGCTGTCGGCCGCTAGGGAAGGAATGGACGCCGTCGCCACTGCTGACACAGAGAGAAGGGACGCGCCGCCGTCACCGGAGAGGGATGGGAAACCGCGCACAGCCAGGGGTCGTCGTGCTGCCACGCTCGTGGGGACGCAGATCTGCGCGGGGAGGTAGAGGACCAGCCGTCGTCGCTGCCAGGAGGTGGAGGGGCCGCTGCCTCGGTGGAAAGGTGGGGATCCGCCACTGCACGGGGAAGGTGAAGGAGGCGTCGCTGCGACGGGAGAGGTGACCGGCCGGGAAGAGTGTCGCGTCGGCGGTGGTGGGGAGGTGGCCGGCCGGGAACAGGGTCACATCGGCGATGGGGGCGGTCACCGACGAGGTAGCCTCGCGAGAAATTAATGTGATTGTTGTATAGGAAGGGAAAATCAATGCGAATATTATATTGGTTAGACGGTCGGGCGGCAGGTGCGGCAGTCAACAGCTCAGCCATGGAGCAGTGAACGGGGATGGATTGTATGGAATGTCTGGGTTCGACCGCACCAGCCTGTTCGCGTAGCGACCCGGCTACAGAATTTCCTATACGTATATCAGTGTACGTGGATATGCATATGCAGTAGAAATAATGTGGAGTATGTGATGCCATATACGTACTCTATACATATTATCTTTTCGTCTTTGATTTTCTTGAACCGATCATCTCCTGAGTTTATGAAATTATGAGTTCTTATTTTTCTATAAGCTGTTATTATCCTAAGTGTGATGTCTAATTTTATCTAGAAAGTAAGAGTAAAAACATGCTCATGAGTCATGAGCTTCGGTCACATGAATGTAACCAGTTGATTTAATACATACATGAAAAACATGTTGTTAATTGGAATAGATTTTAAGCACTATAGGTTGTGTCGTAGACTTGTAGTTTACTTAAAAATAAATGTAATTTTTATTATAACTTGATTAGATAATTAAATCATAAACTGAAATCTTGAAAAGATTGTTGTTCGATCCAATCTAAATAAATATATATCTCTGAAATCCCTATTAAGGACTGATAAATCGATATAGATTATTTGTTATAATCGTTGATAAACAAACCAATCATGCATGTTGGGAACTAACTCTTTACTAAATATAGTGACATATTTGCAATAATGGAAGAAAAAATATAACAAGGTGTATTTTGTTTTGATACATGTTTAATAGGACATTTTAATTTATTGTCAGTATTAACTTATAATTTAGATGTGATAGTCATCATAAAATAAATTAGAAAAAATTATAAAACAAAATTAGATAGGTACCTTCACTAGTAGAAAAACGGTTTTAGCTGGCGCCCCCCCCAAAACACAGTACAGCCGGTTTCAGTTTACACGCCGCCTGTATTGAAAAAACGACTCCGAACGGTTCCGAACCGCATGTAGAAATGGGTCATTTCTACAGGCGGTTCGTTAAGACAACCGCCAGTAGAAATCGTCCTCGGATTTTTTTCAGTGATTTTTTTGATTTTTGCAAACGACCTTGGATGGAAACATTTTCTACATGAAAGTTGTAGATCTCGAAAAGTTATGAAACTTTGTAGTTCACAACTTTTTCATTTGAAATCATCTTGTCATCGAAAAATGCGTTTGAATGTGTCAAATTTTTGTAAACGACCTCGGATGAAAAAACTTGCTACATAAAAGTTGTAGATCTCGAAAAGTTATGAAACTTTGTAGTTCACAACTTTTTCATTTGAAATCATCTTGTCATCGAAAAATGCGTTTAAATGTGTCAAATTTGAAATTCAAATTTTTGTAAACGACCTCGGATGAAAAACCTTTCTACATGAAAGTTGTAGATCTTTAAAAGTTATGAAACTTTGTAGTTCACAACTTTTTCATTTGAAATCATTTTGTCATCGAAAAATACGTTTAAATGTGTCAAATTTAAAATTCAAATTTTTGTAAACGACATCGGATGAAAAAACTTTCTACATGAAAGTTGTAGATCTCGAAAAGTTATGAAACTTTGTAGTTCACAACTTTTTCATTGGAATTCGTTTAGTGGCTCAAACAATCATTTTACACTCGGTTTAGTATAGAATATGCGAACACATGGTAGATAAAGTACCCATGAATGTTCAGTTTTGATGATGAGTGATTGACCAACACATGAGTGTTTCAGTTTGAGCGTTTACTTCTAACCTCTTTGCGAAAGTAAATGTGTGCCTGTCTATCGGCTTGTGGTGTGCAGGTACTATGCCTAGTGACAGTGGTCAATGACGTGGAGAAGGTCGAGTAGAGGCTTGCCGTGCCGATGGACTGAGAGCGGTGAAGGGCGGAAGCGGGGCTCGGACTGAGGGACCATGAGCGCCGGCAGACTAGCTGTGGTGGCTAGTACTTGGCACCGACGAGTGCGAGAAGACATGGAGGTAGACCGAGTCGATCGAGTCAAGACGGCGGACGAGCGGGTCGAGCGGAGGCTCAGGGGACTCGGAGTCCGACCGGGCGAGAACAAGGTGGCTCGAGACGAGCGGTTTGGTGGTTTGGGCCTCAAAACCATCGGAGAACGGTTTCCGAGTTTGGGCCTCAAAACTCGGGGTTCGGTAGTTGAACCGAAAGCTACCGGTGGCGGGTTTCGCGGGTTTGGGCCTCAAAACCCGGGCAGAGCTTCCGAGAAAGCGGGGATGGCACGTGGCGGAATCCTGGAGGTTGCGTCGAGGCGACGGCAACTCCTGGCAGGAAGCGGGGCCGTCCATTCAAATCGAGGGAGATATTTACCAGAGCTTGGACTGCAATGCTTAGGCTAGGTAGTTCACTCATTGTATCTAAGGGGGTCTTTGGGAAATAGCCAAAGCCTCTAATAAATAGAGGATGAAGGGGTATCCTCATCCTATCTCTTGAACCCTAATCACTTTGCCCCAACTCTCTCTCTCTACTCTCTCTCTAGTTCATGAGATTCCTAGGTTGATTTCACCAACCTCTGTAAGAACTCGAGTTTGCTGTGAGGAATCGGAGGCCGTAACCTCCGTAAGCCATGGTGGCTTCGATTTCTTGACCGTGTCCCCGTTTTGCTTGTGTTCTTCGCGTTTTACTTTTGCCCCCTCTTTTTCCCGAGATGATTTCTCTTTGTAGGGAGTAGTTCTTGCAAATCCGTTTGAACCAAGTTATTCGTATTCGAGAGGAGCATCTTTGCACCGAAGGATCCATCCTCAAACCTCTCGAGTACACAGATCGGGCGATTTCTTTGCGGCATTCTTATTTTTGCCTTTTCTCCCCCAAATCCGAGTGTTCCCGTTCATCCGACCCAAATTGAGCGATGATTTCTTCGGGATAGCTCCCCAACTGCTCAAGGATCATGCCTACAAAGTTTGGTAGCAGTTGGTGATCTTTTGGTCGAGTTTTGGGAAGATTTTGCGGAGAGACAATCGTTTTCCCCTTTTCTGCGCGTTTATCGGGGGCGTCGGACGCTCCGAGGGTTTTGCGTCGGACGCTGGTGCGTGCTGACGTCAACGTCCGTCGCTCGATGTGTCTGTCTTTCGATTTGGCGTCGGACGCTCTTCAGAGTCCGTCGCCGACCGTCCGTCGCCGACCGTCCGTCGCCTCTGTCGTTTTTCAGTCTCTGTCAGGTTCTCTGGAAGGCCGACGGACGCTTGCCTAAGCGAGCGTCGCGCAGCGTCCGACGCCAACGGACGCTCACCCAAGCGTCCGTCGCCCAGCGTCCGACGCCCTGCCTTCTGCTTCTCCTCTGCAAGGCTCTCTGGAAGGTCGACGGATGATCTCTCTGCGTCCGACGCCTAGAGTCCGTCGTCCTGTTGTTCAGCATCCGTCGTCTGTTTTTCTGACTGTTTCGCTTGGAATTATTGCCTCTTTCTCATAGGGGTTGAGAACTCTTTTTGAGGGTTTCCGGTGAGTTTTCCTCAACTGCCGGTGAGCTCTCAATTCTCTGTTTTCGCCTGAATCCCCGCTCGCGTTGCTCGGGGGAGGTTGAGCACCCAGCAACTGGGTTTGGTTTTTGGGAAGAGTGGCCCGAATATTTTGAGAGAAATTTGAGGCTCCCATTCACCCCCCCTCTGGTCGCCGTTCTCGGTCCTTCAGAATTTGAGGAAGTACTACCGAATCTAGACACAAGTGAGTCATGGGTAGAGTGATAGAGGAAGTACCGCATGGGTAGAGTGGTAGAGGAAGTACCGTGCGAGAGTGAGGTCTCGGGTTCGAATCCCGGCCGGAGCGCGTTCGCGAATTTTACGCGAAAAAATGTGCGACTTGCGACGGAGACGGGCGGACGGGTTCTCCTAGTGGCCTCTCCCTAGAATTTAAATCTTTTTTTTCTATTTTTAAAACGCATTTTTGTATTTTTAAAACGCGATTTCGGACAACCATTTCTACAGGCGGTTCATTAAGACAACCGCCCGTAGAAATCAATTTGGCGGGCCGGAAAAAACCGCCTGTCCCATTTCTACTAGCCCCTAGCACAGTCGACGCTGAAATAGGTTATGAACCGACTGTATAGTCACTTTTTGTACTAGTGCTTTCACGTTATCGTTTTGCATTAAATATCTAATAATATTTTTTTCTTCCGTTGTATCGCACGAGCATATTTACTAGTGTATACTTAAAAGGCAAAAAGGGGAGTATCCGTTCATACACTTTGTATGATTACATACTTACAATTACAAGGAGTATTCGTGTATACATGTCCATATCGACTATGCTTACGAGCCTCAATACAGGAATGGTGGAGCCTCAATTGTTTATTATTGATGAAATTAACAACCAGAGTATGTATTCATAGTAGTTTTCAGAAGGCCATACATGCGTTCGTATTTGAAGTATATGCATATACACTTTCTTAATCGTAGCAAGTATCAACTGATGATACTCTAATCCCGTGAAGAAGTATTATTCAACAATACAGAAAGAATAGAAATAATAGAAAACTTGTACAAGGACAACCGTGAAGAACAGGCCCTGCCCTGCAGCAGATGCAAAATGGAGAAAAAAAATCCGCTGAATCCAAAACCAACCGATCAAGATTAGCAACCAATCCACGAGCTCCAACGTGGATCCACCAGCAGCCCTTGCGAATGAACCACCAACATACGAGATCCCCTTCCCTTGCAAATCAACAACACAATAGAACTAGATCGGCAGATTATTGCCTATAGACATGGGAGGGCACCGGTGACTGTCTCTGACGGTTGGGAGATCATCCGAGGATGGATCTCCTCTCTTGTGCTTCATAGATCCACCACCCAAGGCCTGGCACCGCCTTGCGTCGTCATGCAGCGTCGTAGGCCGCCGGCACCCTGCTTCCGCTCCATGCAGCGCCGTAGGCCGCCGACACCGCCTTGCCTTCCTTGCCGTGTGGCTGTGTCTGCTGAGGTCCAAGGCTAATGAAGCATATATCGCGGGATATGAATGAACTTGAATGGATATCGTACCTATCATCGCGAGTCGAGCGGAGGAATATATAATAAATAAAATTACTCGGTGGATGACTGGTATAGTGGACCGTATACATGCATGCTTTATTGGGTTTACTCGCACCGTTAAGCCTAATATGTGAGCGCATGCAGCATGGGCAGTGCTCCGTTAGGAGAGGAGAGTAGCTACACGTAGGAGTACAAAGGAGTATATATATATATATATATATATATATATATATATATATATATATATATATATATATATATATATATATATATATATATATATATATATATGGAAAGTTGGCTACTAACACTAAATGTGATCATCCTTTAATCTTGGACAACTAAAGGAGAGCAATTTGCTAGATGACACTTAGGTTCTTGGTAAATTTGCTAGTGAACATTGTGTCTAATAAAATAGATATAAAAATCATATGAGTGCCTAAAAATTTTACTATAAAGTTTTCTATGATCTACATGATGAGAACTATACAATATTTTTTTTTGTACCGAAATAATCATTTTGCTCCTATTCAAATAGACAAAGTTAATCATAGTTGTTTTTTCATATATTTGTAGGACACTAAAAATCATTAGAAAATCACAAAATATTTATATCACCAAATCATGACTATGCTAAAAATATAAGCATTCGGTATAAGATAAATTTGAGCAAAACCAACCGTGCCTACACATGCACACCACTTATACCCGGTGGCTTGCCAGATAGACAAGTCCTACACATTGCTCAATTCTGGGCCAAATAAAGACACGAGTACTCACCTTGGGCCTGGCTGCCCGGCCCATGCCTTCGCTTGCTCCCTCTTCAGGTTCGCGCGTAGCCTTCTCGTCTTCAGAGCTCGGTCTTGTCGTATGTGTAATAAGTAAGGACGGTGCTGGTAGGCTACTCCACCCCCTGTGCGCGCCGTCTGCGTTCATATGTGGCCTCCATCGCCATTGATCCATCGTCTCGTTTGGATGTACATGTATCTATTTTAAACTATATATATCTTAAACCCATATATATAAAGTCATCTCTTCCCAAAGAGTTAAGCATCTCAAAAAATATTTCCGGGTAGTGTTACATAGAAGTAATCATATAGCGTGTGGTGGCAATAAGGCATTAGAGGCAAATGAGAGAATGTGGGAATTGGAAACTAGGTGTGTGCATGACACCTCACGCCTGGCGTACAGAACTGAATAGTTATATGCCGAGGTAAAGGAAACATACACCTATATAACTGCTACATATAAAGTCTACAGCATTCCATGTGCTCCATCATCGATCTCCAATAAATGAACAAGGCCTTATTTGGCCAAATTAAATAAGGTATCATAATGTACTAGCGCTGTTCTATCAAGAGTTAGGCGGAAACGGGTCCATTGACTCTAGGGCCACACCCAGGGTACGCTATACGATAGTCCAAAAATGATGGTTTTCATTAGCTAGGATCGATCGATTTGCAGAGGCGGCCCATCTCTAGAACCATTTTTAGAGGCATTTTTATAGGGCAAAAAGTATAGCACCTCTTAAAATCGTTTCTAGCGTAGTGATGAGACTAAGTTTGTTGGCCAAAATAATAAGGTAACATATAGAAGTAATCAAATAACTAGAGATGGGAAGAAGGCATCAGAGACAAATTAAAGAATAGAAGAGGAGAATTGGAAACTAGGTTTGAGGTAACCCCTCAATCCTAAATTATAAGTCTTTTCAAGAATATCTTAGAAAGTCAAATCATCTCAAATTTAACCAAATTTATATGATAATATTATAATAACATACATTTATAATGTCAAGTAAGTATTATTGGATTTTTTCAATAATTATATTTTTATAGTATACACATTTGATGTCATAAATCTTTATAATTATTCGATAATTTTGGGGGAAAATGAGACGTTTTAATTCTTTAAAATTCTTAGAACGATTTATAATTTGGAATGGAGTAAGTATATATCAACACGCCTCAGTATGTCAGTCACCACACCAGCGCACATCTCATTGATTAGTTATGTTGAGGTAAGGGCAACATGCACGTATGACAGCCACAAAAGTCTAACAGCTAGCATTCCACGTGCTCCATCAACCGATCGAAAACCCCAATAAATTCAAGGCCTTGGTCATCATGCACGGATACACTACATGTACAGTATGTACTAGCGCTATTCTTTCCTTTCAAGAGTTAGGCTGGCGGACCATGACTCATAGGCCAAAGATATATATCTGCTTGATTTTTGCGGATTGTCTACTAGTTGATTTGAGCATAAAGATATCTTTACCGACCATAATCCAATTTTAGACCTAGAAACCAATGATTACTCTCATCAGGCCTTGTTTGGATCTTTGGAATAATTTATTCTAATAATTATAGTTCACTATACAAGAGAGATATACTATTTTTAGGCATAGAAGAGAGAAAAATATAGTTGTACAGTTGAAACATAGCACAGTGATTTATAGAAGAGTGATTGTATGCCAAATTTCAAACTAAATAGCTAAATTTAAGATAGCCTTATATGTGAACTTAAAAAGTGATAGGATATCAAATTCCAAACTAAATAGCTTAATTTATTATAGTAGATTTCAATTCCTCCAAATAAAAGGATCAAACCTCATCTCCTTAGATTAATCATATAACATCATCCTTTTAAAAATACTTAACACTCCAACAATGACTTTGATGGTGTTCTTTGCTGCTAAATTCACCCCTAAAATTGAAGAACTGAACCCTCACTATCCAACTCACACTTGATGTCCCCCTCATATGCGTGCACATCATCGTCAAGCCCACTCCTGCCCCTACCCCTGCACCGACGCCTGCTCCAACTCCTGCTCCAACCCCAGCGCCCACACCTCCACTGACTCCAGCGCCGACTCCTACCCCAACGCCTGCACCGGCCCCTGCGCCCACACCTGCACCGACTCCCACACCGACCCCTGCACCCACGCCCGCACCGACTCCAGCTCCCACTCCAGCACCCACGCCCACACCAACTCCAACACCGACCCCTGCCCCGACCCCAACGCCCACTCCCGCACCGGCCCCTGTGCCCACACCAGCACCGACCCCTGCCCCGACGCCCGCACCAACCCCTGCACCGACCCCCGCGCCTACGCCCGCACCGACCCCTGCACCGACTCCTGCACCGACCCCCGCGCCCACGCCCACACCAACTCCTGCCCCAAGCCCCGTGCCCACGCCCGCCCTGACATCTACACCCACTCCTGCCCCTACCCCTGCCCTGACACCTACGCCAACACCCGCACCTACCCCTACCCCACCTAAGCCCGCACCGACCCCACCAAAGCCTACCCCGCCACCGCCCAAGCCACCATCCAAAAATCTGTGTCCTTCCGGTTTCCCTAACAAAACTGCGTTCGATCTAGCCGTGAAAATATATCTTCACAAAGGCATCGATCTCAAATTCTCCGTTGTCAAGGTCAGCGAAGGCACCAGCACAACAAAATGCATTTGCTATTTCTCTACCAACGCCAACATCAGGGCACCCCCGTTTGGCGTGGCCAACATTGGCGCCGTCGCATGCGTGCGAGGCAACAAATAGTGATGAGCCACGTGCCTGAATTCAGCATGCTGGCACGCACGCATGGCAAAAATGTGCGCATGAATGAACGCATGTCGTAACTCGATCCCACCTATTTACTCATATATTTACTATACTAGTATATATATACACTCACTCCTACGTACGTACACCATATGAATAAGTTACTCCACTCCTGCGTGTGCGTGCATGCGTTGTATGTCTCGTCTGCATGCATGTACGCGGGGACTAATTCATGTGTTACCTGTAATACAACGGTGGCATGCATGTAATAGGAGTACGTTGGCTCACTATACAGTGATGAAGACAGATGATGTAATGTGTGACATGTTTGTGTTGTTCCTATATGTACGTGTGCTCAAATTACCAAAGATCTACCGAGTATATTGGAACCATATTATTAATGATTAAATGCTCTCCTTATATTATTACTCCTACATCAAGTATATATGTGTGTGTGTCTTGCGCAGTTGCTGCATACATATTCCATAAGATAATATATATACACAATATAAAGGTATATAGTGTACTTCTAATATATAATAAACTAAACTATATATGGGATTTACCTATGCCTATAATAATAATTTACAGAGGTAGTAATTCTAAGATGGTCACCTCGATTAGCCGACCGTTTATCTTAGAACGCTCAACCTCTATTAATTGATTAACATAGGTAGATTTTCTTAATATGCAAATCTCCGAAAATGACTATTAAGAGTCAGGCATCCTAAGGGTCTGCCTCTAGATATTTACAAATGGACTATAATTAGGATTTATTTCTTTTTTTCTTTTAGAATAGAGTTACAACAATTAATAGCAAAAGACAAATTTTGAATGCTTATGGACGGAGGTAGTATATATATCTATCTTGTACAATTCAGCTATTATCCATGTAGTAAACTAGTAATTGGGAAGTTCTATCTCCAATTTTCTTGGAGATATACTAGTCGCATCAAATCTCGGGTTTCCCAACTGATAGTCATAGTAATAATGTTGTGATATAGCCTATTTTAGGACATATAGATACATAAATGCCTTAGCCGACTATATTTAAGATACTGACATATATATAGATCCAGGTACTTGGTATATACCAAAAGTACTCCTATAGTAACATTGGTCCGAAGTCATTTTCATGAACATGTACGAGATTCAGTTTTTTTCCACAAATGAACAATTTGAACGGGACCTTATCAGTTATCACCCTAACACAACCACAAACCTGCTGGACAGAAACAGAGCTAACAAAATCCTGAAGATTTCTCTCAGCCGGCCCACCTACATCTGCCGCCAGCTGAGCTTTCTCTTTCACAGCCTTCACTCTCTCCCTCATCGCCATTGCTTTCGTACCTTGACCCATGACAAGCTCAACACACCTCGCAAGCTCCATCCCAGCTAACAAACTCTCACTGTTACGCTCTGCTCTGACGCCGATTTCCCACACTACGCCACATTCTTGCTATGGGAACGGGGGCATTTTTACGTAGGGGCGGCTGGGATTGGGGGCGCCCCTACAGTGGGTGTTCTCGGGCCCCAGCATCTGAGCAGCTCCTGTACTGGTTACGGTAAGGGCGGCTGGTAACACAAAGTGCCCCTACAGTGGGGATTAACTGTAGGGGCAGTTCAATTACCAACCGCCCCTGCTGTTTTTCTTCTGTAGGTAACCAGCCACCCCTGTTGTTTAACTATAGAGGCGGCTCAATCACCAGCCGCCCTTACTGATGTCGCGCGAATAAATAGTAACAGTCACCTTCTTTCACCTCGGGACACACTCTTCTACACGAAAAAGAAGGTTGGGAGGCCTTGGGCTCCTCCTAAAAATTGCCACCTTATTATTTATTTTGATTCCTTTTTATAATGTATGTTTTGAAATAGTTATTGATAAATAGGCCATTAATTAAGTATCTTGTACCCAAAAATTAGTGGAAGATGGACCACATGAATTCTTGGATGTATGGTTATTTCTGAGTAATATACCATAAATAATATTTTATGAAGCACTAAATTGCATTATTCTATGCATCTGCAATTCAAATTTGAAATATTCAAAAAAAAATCAACGGAACGAAATAAATTAAGGGATATAATAAAAAAAATCAAAATTGACCCAAATTTTAAAATTGAGTTTTAAATAATTTAGTAGCAAAAATATGTGCATGCGTTACGACAAGTAAAAACAATTCATGATATATTTTAAATATATTATATTTTCTTTATACGATAATATTCAATTAAGTTTGTCTTTAATTATAAAATAGAATTTGATATGTTTTTATACCGTAAATCACATAAATATTTACGTATAAAATCATTATAATACTAATTTCCAACTCCTCGTATGTTCATAGAGTTACCAATTGAGTTTTTTTTTGACAAGCGAGTTACCAATTGAGTTACGTGTAATGAAAAAAAACATATATAATTTAAATATCTCATCTCAATGGCGCTACTCCACCCTGGAGTCAGGATGCCCTCGCTGCGCACCTTTTTATTTATTTGTTTTGTTAGTGCATCATGTATGTATTTTACTGTGATTATTGTTATCGATTTCTATCTATTATATTTCTTTTTGGATTCAACTTCAAACGAAGCGTCAGTGATTTGCAGTCGTTGTGGCCCTTTTTTCTTTTCGTTGTATTGCCACTTGTTTAGAACTTGAACTCCATTGAGGGGTCGATGTCCTAGTCCTCATGCTATTGGTTTTTGAAAGGGAAATAGAAAAAGAAATTGGGAAAGGGTAGAGAAGAATAAAGTGTTCAAATACCAATAATCTAATGTTATTATTTACTTATATTTTCTTGTAAGAAGGGGAGAAAAAAGGAAAAAAAGAGAAAAAAAAAGTTACGGAACTACCCGACCGAAGGAAGGTAAATAGAAAATATATAAAAATAAAAAAGATTAGGAAGTTATGGAACTAACAAAGGGAAGGGAAATAGAAAAATAAGAAAATAAAAAAGGATTAGGAAACAAAACCGGGTCATACCATGGATAAGTTATCCGGCCGGCCCAACACACGTTGGAAACAAAAAAAGAAAGAAAAGAAAAGGAACCCTAGCCCACCCATCTCCCGCCTCCCCGCTCACGCACGCCGCCAGCGCCGCCCACGCGCAGTCCCCGGCTCCCGCGCCTGCCCCCAGCGCGGCCGCCCCGGCCCCGGCCCCCGCGCCTTTCCCCACCGCGGCAGCTCGCGCCGCCCCACGCCTCGGGCCCCAGCCCCCGCGCCTGCTCCACGCAACAGCGGCCCCCACCGCGGCCGGCGCCGCCCGCCCCGCCCCACGCCCCGGCTGCCCGCGCCGCCCCCACGCCGCGGCCACTCGGCCCCCAGCGCCCCGCTCTGGTGGAGGAGGAGAGAGAAGGAGAAGGAGGAGGAGGTAGGAGGAGCCCTGCCGGCGTCCTACCCCGTTCGCCGGCGCCCCGCTCCGGTGCCCCACCCGCCGACGCATGCTCCAGGCTCCAGCACCCCGCCCGCCGGCGTTCTCTGCCGTGTCCGCTTCTTTTTTTTTTATTCCCATGTTGTTTCCTAATGCTCAACCTTCTCTTACAATGTTTCTTCAGTTCTGCAATTGAAGCATGATACTGTTAATTAGTACTTAGGAAAACAATGCGACCATTTTACCTGTACTGACCCTACTTGCATTATAGTTATTGCTGGCTATTGATGTAGCATTCTGATGTTGTCTTCTCAATGCTACCAATTCTTATTCCTAATGTTTCAGGTTTATCCTTGTCCAAAAGGGTCACTAAGGCACAAAGATGTGGTCAAGCAAATTGGAGGGAAGGAGCAGTATGTCTTCACCTGCTAAGTATTACTGTTTAGCTTTTACTCATAGATGTGACAATGCTTCAAGTGAATATATTTTGGAAAGTTTCTGAATTCTATATTTGTTCATTAAACATTGCTGGCATTACTGAACAGAGCCATAAATCTTCCAATACTTACTGTCACTGTTTGCACTGCTTGTTGACACTAGTACTGGTATATCTCAATGTAAGAAAGTGGTAAGTTCTGATTAATTCTTTTGGTTTGAAGAAAATCCAAACACACTTTGTTCCACACTGTTCTGGTTTGATATCTGCTACCCAGTTCCATAACATTGAGTCTCTGAAACTTTTTGATTATGTGTACTTGTGCTTGCTGTTCCTGTTATGTGTACTATACCTTCTAATTAAGCTTTGGTACGTATATACTTATATATAGCTTGAACCAAACGCTGCAGCTCTAGTCATCTAGACATATACTACATGAACTGTCTGTTGCCCATCATTGCTCCATGTGTGACCTGGAATTTGTGCCAATTCCATTGCTTGCAACAAATTTTGATTTATTATCCCAAAAAGAGATATTACAGCTTCCTATGGTAAATGGTGGTAAGCAGTTTTGCACTGATGAAGACTTGGAAGTCATATAGCTCTGCTTTTAGTTTCACTTTTCAGTATGCACTTTGACAAAAAGCTCATAAGTCTTTTTAGAAGTATATCCAGCCTTTAGATTTAGCATTTGGATTGGTTTTCATATGGAAAGACCAGTCCACTTGTTGTGCACATGCTTATTGTTTGAAGTAACTTATAGTGAGTAATAATACTTGAATACATACTGAACACTGAATATATAGTATTCCCTTCTCAAATTGTGCAAGTATCTTATATATGGCTTTTCGATATATCTGCCTACACAACTTTTCCAACGTATCTAGATATAAACCAAATGGCCGGCTATCTGCTCATCAACTTGGCTTCCTGATTACTGATAACTACCAGCAGAAATTAAAATGCATCCATGCATCAGCCTCAGCTCATCGGCTGCTCAACTGAAGGATGATGAGAACGTGAGAGCCCCTGCCTCTGCCTAGTAGGAGTAGCTAACGACTACAGTACCTGATGTATGCTTTTGGTCTTCGTCTCAAGATAGGATCCAACAAACTTTGAATCTGCAGGCCTACCTAGCTAGGTAGGAGTAGCTTTGTAGCTAGCCCTACACTGTGTGCACATAGGCATATGATTGCCATCAACCTTCATATGATTGCCATCCCTTGTTAAAACTTTTTTTCTGTACAGAAACTTTATTTGTATGGTTTGTATAGCTGTTAGCACTTGCACAGATTTAGTTGAAGGTCAAAGCTTGTCATATAGTCTTTGCTTCTAACTTTGTTTTTATTGTTCAATTTTCAGAGTGGTCTTGTTGAATTTCTGTGTGAACAGCACTGCCATTTCACAGTATTGAATAGCTATTCTTGTTTCTTCACTCACTGGTAATAATCACAAACCTTTATCTGTCACAGGGAGTCAGCTTGCTACATATATCTGCCTTGCCGATAGATAACATTCTACATTAGTAAGCATTTATTCAATATATTGCTGAGTTATGAACCTGGACTCCTGTTTCTCATAAATTGGTTATGCCTGATGATGACCATTAGATACATAGCATTTTATTTTTGAATGGACTTGGACTATGTTGTAATGAGGGCTTACTATGTTGTAATGATGGATTGTGATTATGACTTGTGGATATCGTAATAATGGTGTTGGATGTTGATATGTTGTATATGTTATTTGGTTTTGTAAGTTTGAGTTTTGAATATATATATGTGGTCAGATTTAAATTTGAATTAATTATTTTTTTTGCCAGAAAATCCACAGTAGGGGCGGTTCTATCAAGAACCGCCCTTACAGCTACATACAGTAGGGGCGGCTGATGAAACAACCGCCCTTACAGTAAATTACAGTAGGGGCGGCTGGAAACACCAGCCGCCCCTACAGAGGATACCACTGTAGAAACACCATGGGAAGGGTGGCTGGCCTAGCCGTCCCCACAGAGGATCTAGAGCCGGCTGGCCTAGCCGTCCCCACAGAGGATCTAGAGCCGCCCCTACGGTGTGCATTTGCTGTAGTGCCACTCCACCAACCACGCATTCGTTGGCTGGTCAAGCATGATGGGCACGCCGACGAGTGGCACGGCGGCAGCCATGGCCTCCAAGGTCAAGTTCCACCCACAGTGCGAGACGAGGCAGCTGACCACCGAGTGCGACAGGACCTCCGGCTGCTCGCACTAGTCCACGACCATCCCGCCGTCGCTGCTCTGTGCGTTCGAATTCTCCTCCAACACGTGACGTGCACCCTCCTCGAGCCCGTCGTCTCTGCGCATGGCGAGCAAGTATGGCCATGCACATCGCCGGAGCCCGTTGACGATCTCCTCCATCTGCTTCTTGGTGTAGCTCACTATGGTCCCGAACGACACGTACACTACCGAGTTCTCCGGCTGAGCTTCGAGCCACTCCATGTACCTCTTCTTGTCGCCGGCGTCGTGTACAGGTGGATGATCCGCTCTTCGTTTGATGAGCCAGAGACACTGGCGGCGACCATGGGACCGATGGCGAACACGTCGAGGTGCTGCTTCATCTCCGAGAGCACGGTCGCTTCCAGCTTGTCGAAGGTGTTCATGAGCACCTTGGGTCGCCACTGGTCCATGCTCTCGAACAGTTCCCGGAACATCTCGACGACGGACATGGCCAGCAGGCTGCCCGTCGTGTCGACAAGGTAGGACGGGAGGTCCCGTATCCGGAGAGGACATCGTAGCCCGGTGGGAAGGCTGACGACCTCGTCGGCGGCGTGGGCGGCAATGAGCTTGCCGTAGCCGTGGAAGTAGTGTCTCACGGCTCCCCACCTGGGCCGTCCCACCGTCGAGCGCCAAGCAAGGAAGCCCACAAGGGCCCGTCGTAAGAGCGTCCGGTTCAGTGGCCCGCATTGGATTTGTAACATATGTGCGGCCCATGAGCAGAAGTAGATAAGGCAGTGGAGTGAGAAGGAGAGGGCAACAAAGAACAGTACTGTAAACCCAAAACTTAATTCCGGGACCTTGTCGGCCCGTGGTAATAGAGTAGCGTCGTCTTCTAGTTCCGGCCGCCGCCGCCGCCGCCGCCGGTGGTCAAGGTCGCTAACATACTTGGTATCAAAGCACGTTCGATCCGTGGCGCCCCCACGGCCCGCCTCCGCTCCGCCCTCCCACCACCACTATACTCGGCTGCAGCGAGAGAGAGGAGCGATGGATCCGGTCGTAGCCCAGTCGTTCAAAGAAATGCTGAAGCGGTTCGAGGCGCCCGCTCGTCCGCGCGCCGGGAGCGTTGGGAGAAGCGCTCCGGAGAGCACGTGACGGTCGTCGACGGCCGCCTCTCAGATCTGGAGCAGTTCGCCTCCAACCAGTACTCCGCCGCCGCCGCCGCCGTCGCCGACAACTGGGGCTCCCATTTCGAGTCTCGCATCGACGACCTGGAGCAACGAGTGGTCGACGTCGAGCTTGTACGCCTGGCGGCGATCCACGACGAGTGCGACGACCGCGTGGCGCAGCTCGAGGAGGCCGTCTGCGACATCCAGTCCTGGCGCCCCCAGATCAAAGCCTCCTACGACGACGTCCACTACGATCGTCGTCGCCATCTCAAGTCTGTACCCGGTCCGCCTCGGCAACACCCGCCGATGGCGCACCACGAGTCGGTCGCCGCCGCGCTTCATCCTGGTGGACCAACGACCAGCGGGCACCGCGTCGAAACGACTACACGGGTGTCGGGCCATGGTTTTTCAACCATGGTGCCGTACCCGGCCAATGGTATGCACTTCTCTTCCCACCCCGATCCCCATGCTCCCTCCTTCCAGTTTACCCCGCATCCTCCTCCCCGTCCTCCCTTGCCCCCATCACCCTCCACCGCATCACGCCACTTCCCTTGGCCACCTCCCTAAGATGCACTTTCCCAAATTCGACGGCACTGACCCCCAATTATGGCTCACTTGCGCCCAAAACTATTTCGATCTGTACGCTGTCGATCCATCGATGTGGGTTAGGTGTTCCACTATGCAATTCGCTGGGGCAGCACGCCGTTGGTTCCAATCCGTTGAACACCAAATCGGCCACCTCGATTGGCCGTCCTTTTGCCGTATGATGCGCGAACGTTTCTGTCGCGATCAGCACGAGCTTCTACTCCGCCAGCTCAACCGCATTCAACAGACAACCACTGTCCAAGACTATGTGGATCGCTTCATTGATATCATTGAGCAGCTGACTGCTTATACACCGATCCCAGATTCTCTTTCCCATATGACCAGTTTCATTGATGGCCTTCGTGACGACGCTCGCGCTATTGTACTTGTTCAGCGACCCAAGGATTTGGACTCTACGTGTACCTTGGCTCTCTTGCAGGAGTAGGCCGTCGATCCGGGGAGACGTCGCGAGGCTCTCCGCTCTGATGGTTCTCCGTTCAGCAAGAACCCGACGCGCGGGGCGTTACCTCTTCCTCCACCGCCGAGCCGGCCTGCGGCTCCTCCACACACAGAGGAGCGCCGCCTGCCGCCGAAGCCCTCGACGGTGGACAACAAATTCCAGTCGCTCCGCGCACAACGAAAGGCTCGCGGACTCTGCATCCGCTGTGTCGAGCGCTGGCATCCTAGGCACAAATGCGCCCCCGCTCTACAGCTCCATGCCCTCCAGGAAGTATGGCACTTGTGCTCGGACGCCTTTGATGTACCTGAATCTTCCGAAGACACGCTGGTCACTGAGGAACCGGCTGCTACACCACTGTTCATGTTACTGTCTCTGTCTGATCAATCGTCACCCAAGACTATGTAGTTCCGTGGCATTCTGGAGCAGCGGGGGGTTCTTATATTGGTCGACTCTGGCAGCAGTCACTCTTTTCTGGACAGTTCAGTCGCCAACACACTTACGGGTCGACGCCGACTGTCTCGTGCACTGTCGGTTCAAGTGGCGGATGGTCGCTCTGTTACTTGCTGTGAAGAGCTTCCTATGGCAGTATGGTCAGTCCAGGGCTTCGAGTTCCACTCCAACCTCAAGATTCTTCCCCTCGGCTCCTATGACATGATCCTCGGTATGGACTGGCTCCAGGCGTTTTCGCCAATGAAGGTCCATTGGGCACACAAGTGGATTTCCTTTACTTACGGGGCTTCTCAGATCTTGCTCAAGGGTGAGCACCCTGATTCAAACGATCCTTCAGTAGTGCAGGTATTTCACATTGCTAGCGATGCCACCGACAAGTCTTCACCCCCTATATGCCCTGAAGTTCAACTCATACTGGATGAGTTTGCTGCGGTGTTTACCGAGCCTACCGGCCTTCCTCCTCGGTGAGCTTGTGATCACTCAATCCCGCTCGTACATGGGGCTCAACCCGTGTCGGTCCGCTCCTACAGATACAACCCAAAACTGAAGTCTGAAATAGAAACTCAAGTGGCAGAGATGCTTGAATCCGGACAGATCAGACCCAGTAAAAGCGCCTTCTCCTCCCCAGTATTGCTGGTTCGTAAGAAGGATGGCAGTTGGCGGTTCTGCGTAGACTACCGCATGCTGAACGCTCTTACAATCAAGTCAAAGTTTCCGATACCGGTGATCGATGAGCTGCTGGACGAACTCACCAATGCTTCCTCGTTCTCGGTACTTGATCTACGGGGAGGGTTTAACCAGATCCGGCTGGCACCCGGTGAAGAGTACAAGACGGCATTCCAAACTCACTGGGGTCATTTCGAATTCGATGTCATGTCGTTCGGTCTTACAGGGGCACCAAACACGTTCCAAGGTGCCATGAACACTACCTTGCACCCTCTGTTGCGCAAATGCGTCATTGTGTTTTTCGATGATATATTGGTGTACAGTCCTTCTCTGGAAGCTCACCTTACCCACCTCAGGCAAGTCCTTCAGTTATTGGCTCGGGATCAATGGCAAGTCAAATTGTCCAAATGCCGGTTTGCTCAACAAAACATTGCTTATTTGGGGCACGTAATTAGCGCTGAAGGTGTGGCGACCGATCCCAGTAAGATACAGTCCATCAGTAGCTGGTCGGTGTCTGTCGATGCGAAGGAACTCCGCAGCTTTCTGGGACTCGCCGGGTATTACAGAAAATTTGTGCGTCATTTCGCTGTATTGGCCCGCCCTCTTTCTGACTTGCTCAAGAAGGGGTGCTTGTTTGTCTGGACCCCAACACATGACACGTCGTTCGCCATTCTCAAGGAAGCCTTGGTCTCGGCCCCGGTCCTCGCTCTACCGGATTTCTCCCAAGTCCTTTCAGGTTCAGACAGATGCTAGTGCCCTGGGTGTCGGTGCCGTGCTGCTTCAAGACAATCACCCCATATCCTATGTTAGCAAAGCTCTTGGCCCGCGTACTAAGGGCCTATCTACCAACGAGAAGGAGTATCTCGATGTACTGGTGGCAGTAGATCAATGGTGTGCATATTTGCAGCATGGGGAATTCTTGATCTTTACCGATCAACGCAGCTTGGTCCACATTACCGACCAACGTCTGAACACCCCATGGCAGCTCAAGCTCTTTACCAAGCTGGTGGGTCTGCAATATAAGATCATCTACAAGCCCGGGGCTTCCAACCAGGCCGCGGACGCCTTATCTCGACATCCGGCTCCTCCGGCCCAGCTACTGGCAATGACGTCTTCTACACCAGCATGGCTGTCTGCAGTAGCGGTCGGGTATGACTCTGACCCGTTCGCCTGCAAACATCTCCAGGAGCTGTCACTGGCGTCGGACTCTCACCCTCCCTATACACTGGCGGAGGGAATTCTGCGTCTGCGCAATCGTATCTGGGTTGGTGTTAATCCAGACCTCCAACGCAGCGTTATGCAAGCAATGCACTCCAGTGCAATGGGTGGCCACTCGGGGTTTCCAGTCACATTCAGCCGCATCAAGAAGTTGTTCGCATGGCGAGGTATGAAATCCGATGTCAAAGCCTTTGTGCAGTCTTGCTCTGTTTGTGCTCAGGCGAAGCCCGACAGAGCCCGGTACCCAGGCCTGTTGTCCCCGTTGCCAATTCCGTCGGAGTCTTGGCAAGTCATATCCATGGACTTCATCGAAGGGCTTCCAAGGTCCGGCTCGGCGGATTGCCTCCTGATCGTCGCCGACAGGTTCAGTAAATTTGCTCATTTCATTCCCCTGCCCCACCCATTCACGGCTCCGCAGGTGGCTCAGCTCTTCCTCGACAATGTCTATCGTCTCCATGGGCTTCCTACACACATCATCAGCGACCGCGATCGCATCTTCACCAGTGTGTTCTGGCGCGAGCTGTTCCGTCTCGCACAGACAACTCTGTCGAAGAGTTCGGCCTACCATCCCAGATAGACGGGCAAACGGAGCACGTCAACTAGTGTCTTGAGACGTTCCTGCGCTGTTTCGTGCATTCGTGTCCGCGTCAATGGGTCAAATGGGTTCCTCTGGCAGAGTTTTGGTACAACACAAGTCTCCACTCCTCCCTCAATCGGTCGCAGTACCTCGAGGTACTGTATGGACATCCACCTCGCCACTTTGGCCTATCGGCCGCTTCTGTTGCTGCAGCTCCGGACGTCGAAGCCCTATTGTCTGAACGTGCTACTATGAGGGACTCAGTGCGGCAACACCTACTGCGCGCTCAACAACGTATGAAGACTCAGGCAGATAAGCGCCGCTCGGAACGCTCCTTCGCCGTCGGGGACCTCGTCTACCTCAAGCTCCAACCATATGTGCAATCGTCGCTGGCGCCGGGCGCCCACAACAAGCTCTCCTTCCGCTACTTCGGCCCTTACAAGGTGATGGATCGCATCGGCTCCGTCGCGTACAAACTGGAGCTACCCCATCGTCGTCGATCCACCCGGTGTTCCACGTGTCCCTGCTCAAGCCGGCTCTGTCGACCAAGTACTCCGTCATCACCGACCTCCCCGACATCGACGACGCCCTCCAGGTGCCGGAAGCTGTACTCCGTTGTCGACTCCACCCATACCACGCCGGCGCGACTTCTCAGGTCCTCGTCAAGTCCGGCCTCGACTCCTCGCTGGCAACATGGGAAGGCGAGGAAGCTCTGCGTCAACAATTTCCACTGGCTCCGGCATGGGGGCATGCCAAGTCCGAAGGAGAGGGGGATGTCACGGCTCCCCACCTGGGCCGTCCCACCGTCGAGCGCCAAGCAGGGAAGCCCACAAGGGCCCGTTGTAAGAGTGTCCGGTTCAGTGGCCCGCATTGGGTTTGTAACATATGTGCGGCCCATGAGCAGAAGTAGATAAGGCAGTGGAGTGAGAAGGAGAGGGCAACAAAGAACAGTACTGTAAACCCTAAACTTAATTTCGGGACCTTGTCGGCCCGTGGTAATAGAGTAGCGTCGTCTTCTAGTTCCGGCCACCGCCGCCGCCGGTGGTCGAGGTCGCTAACATAGTGGTATTCGGCGGCGAGGACGGTGGCCGGCTGGATCCAGTAAACGGCGAAAGGGACCCGTGGCGCGTCGCGACGTCGACCGCCGCGTGCACCAGTAGCGTGCACACCATGCACGTGACGGGCCTCCCGCTGCCGGCGAAGTGAGCGAGCATGGCGGAGAGGCTGTCGCGGCTCACGCTGCGCGCCCAGTCCTCGGGGGTCCTCAACGAGGACCCGTCGTCGAAGCCGTCCGAGTGCGGGACGTAGGAGACGACGCCGTCGCTGACCTCGTCCTCGCCGCCGGCGCATTGGCGCCCCGCGTCCGGTGATGATGAGGGGAACATCCGGCGGTGGGCGGCGACATTCACGGAGAGCGTGGCGAGGATGCGGCCGTTGGCGACGTCGCTGAGACGCGCGAGACGGTGAGCCAGGGCGCGCGCTGGGTTGACGTTGGCTCTGGATACCCAAGGCCACCACCAGGAAATGCTGGCTGGTGCGCTGCTGACGGTGTTCCTCGACGGCCATGGATCTGCTCATCTACAGAGTGATGAAGGGAGGAGCGGCGACTAGAGGAGCCTGGACACTGAGGACTGAGGAGAGTGTGTGGACGGCATCGATCTTGATGCCCATGAAGCTTATCCGAGCAGCAGGTGCCTCTAAACACTGATCACTGGACTTGATGCAATGCAAGGAACCAAGAGTCCAAGACTGACGACATTGGGCCATCGTTTGGTACGGCTCCGACGGCTGCAACTCAATAATATCATTTTTTTGGTTTATATACATTTTGCGATGAAGCAGAAGCATCTGATGATGCTCAGGTTGCAACCTGCGACTTGGCAGCCTATCAAATTGAAAATTAATCTTTTCATTTCATAAAAATATATTATACTTTACATTTTTATTTTTTTAGTGAAGATGTTACTCCACGTTTACATGTGTCCAAACAAAAGATTATGTGCCAGCAAATTAATATGCCAAATAGTTGTTTGAGATAAAAGTAACCAATCATTTACAAACGATCCTAAGAATAGTGCTTTCTCCGCTTTTTATTTAGATGCCGCATCACCTTATTAGTCCTAAATCAAATGTTTATATCTTTGATTGACTATTAACTTAAAAATATTTATATACATTCATGTCTATGTTTTTATATTCACTACGAAAAAGACTTTTATACTATATAATTTATATGTTTGTGAAATTATAAGTTTTTTTTTCAAAAGTATTGATTAATGATAGTAATATTTGACTTACAACAAAACTAACGTGACAGGTATATAAAAATTAAAAGAACCGATGGAGTATTGACTTGAGGGAGTGTATATCAACTGAGCCATCAGTGAACTTATTTAGGGGGATCGTGCATGCGCTGTTGTCATGATCAAAGGACCCAAAGAGAAATAGTAAAAGGGCTGTACATGCAACTTAACTAAAATTACTAAAACTAATTCAGACATATAAGATCAAGGGATCCGTATCGATCTCTTCGGATCAAGAATTATGAAAAAGAAGTCGTCGTTGTCATGAATGGACCTGCAGATTGACTTCTCGATCTACTTATATGGCTTCAAAATCATACTGATCTTGACATCGTTTTAACGACGTCACAAAGGTTTCTCTCAGCAAACCCGCCTACAATGGCTGCTGCCTGCGCCATCTCTTTCATGGCCTTTGCCCTTTCCCTTATCGCCACTGCTCTTACCCCATCACCCATGACCAACTCAATGCACCTGGCCAGCTCTATCCCTGTCAGCAAACCATCGCCGTTTCGCTCTCCTCTGACGCCGGTGCCCCACTCTTCCTCGACCAAGTACATGTTCGTCGGCTGGTCAAACATGTTGGGCAGCCCAACAATAGGCACGCCGGACGCCATGGCCTCCGTCACCGAGTTCCACCCGCAGTGCGACACGAAGCACCCCACCGCAGGGTGCACCAGCACCTCCATCTGGTTGCACCACTCCACCACCATCCCCTCATCGCTCTGGGTGCCGTCGTCGTCGTCGTTCTCCAGCTGGCCACCATGGCTGCTGCCGCCTTCGCCGTCGTCGCCGTCGACCCCGTCCCTACGCACGACGAGCAAGTATGGCCGACCAGACTGTCGCAATCCTCCGGCGATCTCCTCCATCTGCCGCTTGGAGAGCTTCGTCACGCTCCCGAACGACACGTACACCACCGAGCTGTCGTGGTGAGCGTGGAGCCACTCCATGTACCTCATCTCGTCGTGCTCGTACAGATGGATCCGGACGGCGTCCGTGGCGGAGCCGACCATGGGGCCGACGGCGACGACGTCGAGGTGCCGTTTCATCTCGGCGAGCGCGGTCGGCTCCAGCTCGTCGAACGTGTTCACGAGCACCTTCGTCGGCCGCCGCCATTGGTCGTCCATGAACTCGAACAGCTCACGGAACACGTCGAGGAACGCCACGGCCCTGTCGCTGCCGGACGTGTCGGTGAGGAACGACGGGAGGCAGGCTATCCGGAGAGGACGGCACAGCCCCGGCACGCGCAGCTCGTGCGCTAGGTCCATGGCGTGGGCGGCGATGAACTTGTCGTGGCCGTGGAAGTAGTGGTAGCTGACGGCGAGGACGGTGGCTGGCTGTAGCCAGTACACGGCGAGAGGGATGCCGTGCTCCCGCGCGACGTCGAGCACCGGGAGCGACACCATCGTGCACGCGACGCACGTCACCGGGTGGCCAAGGCCGGCGAGGCGGGCCACGATGGCGGAGAGGCTGGCGGCGCTCGCGCGCCCTGTCCTCGGCGTCCGTGGCCCAGGTCGAGCCGTCGTCGAGGCCGTCGGAGTAGGCGACGTAGGAGATGACCCCGTCGGTGGTGGTGGTCTCTTGATCCGCCGCCACCGACGAAGGGAACATGCGCCGGTAGGTGACCACCGGCACGGAGAGCGTGGCTGTAATGGAGCGGTCGAGCCGTGCGAGGCGGCGGGCCAAGGCGCGGCCCGGGTTGACGTGGCTTTGGACGCCGTAGGCCACCACTAGGAAATGGTGGTGGCGACGACCCTCGTCGTCGTCGGCCATGGAGAGAAGTTTTGTTGGACTGTGGGGAGTGTACAAATGCTCGATGTCGTCCATGCCGGCCGGGATATATGTATCACTACTCTCAGCTGACAGAAGTCTGAATTGATGGCGTGGATCTGTGCTCAGTTACAGGGACCTTATCTGCTCAATGATTCGTTGGATATCTTGCAGACACGCACTACTTTGCATTGTGACGTTAGCAGTGACATCTGACATTTGCTTATCTTCTAGGGGCAAATTTGACATGGCTCAATGGTGGTATTATTTGCTGATGAACACTACTCCATGTTGTAGTTGCTACAAGACACACTTCAATGACACTCTTCAATTTGAGTAATTGGCTTCTTGACACTATGGCTATTAAAATAATACTTCCTCCGTTCCAAATTATATGTCGCTTTGACTTTTTTGGTTCATCCATATTGCTATGTACCTAGACTGTCTAGGTACATAGCAATATGGATGAACCAAAAAAGTCAAAGCGACTTATAATTTGGAACGGAGGGAGTATTATCTTAGGTTAGATGGGAGAGAGAAGTCTATTTTACTATAACTTTTGTAGTTATTTGAAAGAATCATAATTGTTGCATATAAGTCAGATGGAGATTTAACTTTATATCCAAATTATAGTGCTCAGTGAGTCTACAATTTTTTTTAAAAAAATAAAATACTTTTTATGATTTAAAAGTTTTTAAAATACTTTTTAAAATATATTTTTAAAAATCGTAGTTGACAATTTTTTGCTTGAAAACTATCTATATTGTCAAAGAAAAAACCTTAGATTTCAAAATTTGAATTTTAAAATTATCGAACGACCTCATATATTGACATGGAACATACAAAAGTTCTGGTTATCATTATAATCTATAACTTTGTAGCTAATAAATTTTTAATCGGATATCATTTAGAATCCTAAATATCTATTTTTGTTTTCTTAGATTTTGAAATTTCAAATGACTTCAAATGTTGAGATGATTTATACAACAAGTGTTACAAAATTTAGGTTTCAAATTTGAAATTATAAAATTATAAAATAATTATTTAGATTCTAAACGAATTCAGATATTCTATATTTCAAATTTAAAAAATCTAAACTATTCGAAACAATTTTTTCATACTCAAGTATTTTTGTAATCAGAACAAATTCAACTACAAATTTATAGATCTCGCTGAGCACTTCAATTTTAATATAAAGTTTGTCATCACCTGATTTCATATGCAATGGTTATGAATTTTTTTAGATAACTATAGAAAACGTAATACTGTAATAGTCAAGGGCATTTTGGTCACTTTAACTTCTCTCTCCTATCCACTTCAAGTTAATATTTACTTTAATAGTCATAGTGTTCAAGAGTCAGTGACCACCGATTGAAGAGTGTCTTCTAGCAAAGAAAATATATGTTGAGCAGTGTGCATCAGCAAATACCACCACTGGATAATGTACTACGACCAATTTGCCGTCTTCTGGAAAAAGAGCTAGCATGCAGGCACTACCGCAGCTAGATGCCATAACCTGCTACCAATGCCAAGTGCTTGGATGTTGAGCAAGCTTTCTGTAATCCACTTGGGAAAAACGAGGAAAGGACAATAATATGTCAGGTCGTTTGTGTATGTCATTGACTGGCCGGTGAAAACTACATGTGCAAAAAACAAACAAACACAATCTGTCACTGGCTTACGAGAGGAAAAGATGAAGCAAACCACTGAATTGCGCTAGTGTGTAACTGGAAGCAATGAAACACCTCAGAATAATGCAAGCAGACTCGTGTGCGTTCTGAAATGACTCGAACTATATCAGTGCATCTCGTCTTTATGTGTAGTACGCTGCAACAGCATCCACACGTGATCAATCACCAGCAGCTGCTACGGACTCAGTAGATCTTTATTGCTTTGACTACAATAAACTCGATACACTGGATTTGATTGGGTGCACTTTTGAGACTGCATATCATGTTGCTATGGATTGCAAGAATCAAATCTGATGAATTGAGGGAATCGGATTGACAATAAAACATGTGAGTATATCTTCTCAGAGCCTTGAATATATTCAGATTTGTAGATGCAACATATAACCTTCAGGCCCTAGCGCGCACGCTCGCCGACCACGACATCGCCGCCGCCGCCGCCGCCGTGAGTTCTGCCAAACCGCCATTGGAGCCGCCCCCATAGTTTAAGGCCGCAGCCGGCCGTTCCACCTGCACATTCCGATGCGGAAGACCGCGGCGAACCCTTCGGTATCATCCTCGCCGCCGGAAGCCTGACCGTCGGCGAAGTCCGGCCAGTCAAAGCACCACCCCTGCTTTTCTCTCGCTGTCCAGTGGGGCTCTTTGACCAACGGCCCCATCTGTCAGTGTCTCCTAGTGCACTGGACGTCTGGACCGGGTGTACGTAGAAGTTTAGCTGATTTCTGTTTTTCTTTTTCAAAAAAAAAAACGTGTTAACCTTACAAAATTCATAACTTGATCTGGAAAGATCCAAAACTGATGAAACCAATTTTTTAGTTTTTTTTCTTGAGATGGTATATACATGTTAAAAAGATAAAATTTGGTGTTTCACAACTTTTTATGTACAGTACCATAAGTTATATATCCTGTGTTGTAATGTAATAATATGTTTGTGCTAATTTAAATAAATAATTTTTTGAAGTACCCTATCGTGTGTCTCCAATGTTTTCAACTGTCGAGGTCATCACCCAAATTCAATTTGTCAAGGGAATATACGGAGTACTATACGGTATCGATTTTTTTTTTTGATCTCATACGGTATCGAATTGGTGTGGGCGTGTGGCCAGGAAGACGCAACTAGTCGGAGAAAATAACAATTTTGCCATCATCAAACTTGGGCTTCGCTCATTTATCATCGTGCAAAAGGGATTCGCTAGATTGCCGTTATCAAACCGCACACATACACGCTGCAATGCCATTCTCTTCTTTTCTATTCGTTTCTTTATTCCACCAAATCTTTCAATCCCGTTTTACCCCTGCTCCTTAAAAAACTAGTCTCTTCTACCTCTCGCACGTATCATGGTGGCGGCACAGTTGCAGAGATCGACGACTGACGGCGCACGAGGGGCAGGAGTGGATGGCGAGCCGGTGCTCGATGCAGCCATGACGTTCTCATCCCCGGCCACGACTACCGCCACAGAGTTTGGGGCGGACGCGGCCGTGCGCGTCGGAGTAGGGAGGGGCGCTCGCGACGAAGCATGCGCTGCCGTCGTTGGGGACGGACGGCGCGTCTGCGAGGTGAGGACGGGAGCTCGCAGCGGCGCCTGCGCTCCGGGTGAGGACGACCCGCGCGTCCATGGAGTAGGGAGGGCAGGTCGCGGCGGCGGCGCACGCGTTGCGGACGTCGGGGATGGGCGGGAGTAGGGCAGGGCGGGGTGCCGGTGTCGGGGATGGCCCGCGCGTCTGCGCGGTGGTGGGGAGGGGAGCTCGCGGCGGAGATTAGACAGTGCTGTCTAGGGTAACATTTTTTCCTCTCTCTATAAATGATTTATTCAACTCTAAAATCAGATTTATTATATAGCCTTGAGTGAATATTCATAGCAGTTAGCAGCAATGATCGATGTTACCTGGTCATGAATGAACTATTTTTATATGTAGTATTTAAGTTTTGCTCTTAGCAGATAAGATTAAAAGGCTGAATAAACTATTTTAGGGTAATTAATAATAAGCTTTGCGCCACATGTTTTCTAGAAAGGGAATTATTAGTAAACTTTGTGCCACACTTCCTCCGAGAATTATTGCAATTATTAATAAACTCTAGAATGGCGCACTGCAAAAAAAAAATGTAGGTAGGCACCCTCATTCAAAAAAATAAGCAGCTTAAGGAGCCTCTTTCCTGCTTATATTATATTTCAATAAATATTATTTAAAATATAAACAGTCAAAGTTATGCTTTGGAGACCGTGTCGGTGTCCTAAACGTCAACTAATATGGGTATGGAAGGAGTATTGATCTTTGTTTTCTGTATTATTCTATTTTAGCGGGTTTCTGTATTTTTGTGTTGACACCATTGCACTATGACAGAATCATTCCACGCATACGACATCGATGAGATCGGGCAGAGCGTGGAGGCCGTGCACTCCTCTGTGCTGGACCTCGACTATTGTGTAAAAGTTAAACTATACAAAAACAAATTGGTTATTTTTTAAATTATTTTCTTAGATAAAATTGTAACGTTAGTATGGGCATTATACTAGTGGAGAGAAGAAACGGAAGTGCATGGATGAGAGCAGCTCCCTCCGATTCGGCGATTCCGATGCCTTCTGCCTTTTGTTTTCGGGGTGGGCGGACCGACGTGACACGGGCCGGTATATCTCGTGGGCTCATGGGCCTCAGTCTCACCACACAAGCTCACCCGGTCAGCCCCATTGTTTTAATGGGCTCCAGCTTGCACAGTATGTATTTATAGTGTATATTTATATACATAGCAAACATCATATATTTGTAAATCTAAAATATCTTAGAGCATCTCCAACAACTCCCGATTTCTGTATTACCCCCAAGTTCTTCCTACCGGAACGCCCGGTTTCTGTCTCGTCGAGCCTCATGCTGTAATACTACTAATTAATTTCATTCTAAATTATTTAAAAATTGTGCAAAAAATCATATCTTTTGTTGTTGCTTGCTTTATTAATAAAAATTCTTCAGAAATAATTTAAATTTAGCTATATTTATACAAACTTTTTGAATAAGATATGTGGTCAAACTTAGAGTCAGAAAATTCAAACGTTTTATAATTTTGGAACGGAGAGAGTACATATAGTCTTTAGCCTGAGGTTTTTTATAAGTTTTAGCCTGAGTATTGGATTCACTCATCTTCATATAAGGTCCTATTTGAATGTTTGGATCTAATAGTTAGCTACGTACCAGGTCCTATATAGCTAGATCCAAACGCATATGTAGTAGTCGAGCTAATTGTTATCTGATACTCCCTCCGTCCCAAATTATAAGACGTTTAACTTTTTTAACTTAGAGTTTGACCACTTGTCTTATTAAAAAAAAATTGTACAAACGTAGTCAAATTTAAGTCATTCTTGAAGATCTTTTGTTAACAAACCAAGCTATGCCAAAAAAAATAATATTTTGTACAAATTTTTGAATAAGACGAGTGGTTAAATTTGGTGTCAAAAAAGTCAAACGTCTTATAAATTGGAACGGATTGAGTATCTAACTAATCACTACTTTATTACTTGGACAAACTAATAATTAGCTAGTTAATTAGTATTAGCAATGAGTACTGGCTAGCTAACAATTAGCAGCTAATAGAGCTAAACAAGACCTAACAGCTAAATGTTAGCTAGATGCATGGTAGATAGGTAAGACATCGGCTGGGTTTAAATTAATTGTGCATCCAAGTAAATCCTTTTTGTCAGTTGTTTTGGCAATGGTTCAAATAGTCCAGGTTCAGAGCATTGTTCACGTATTTAGAGTCACTTGTGTCCAGGTTCATTGATTGTCTCGTGTATAAGGAGGAGGCTTAAAAGACAGAAAAGGGGACAAAGGAGCATGTAAACAAATATTCTTAAATCAGATCTTTCTTTTTTAAAAAGATCATACCCCACTCTAATAATATACTTATTCTAGTGAAGCATGCAGTAGAAATATATTATGAATGACAAATTTAGTGATATTTATTTAGTAGTTTAATAGTATTAATAACTATAGACCTATTTTGATCTTAATACTAATAATTAATTGCAAAAAATCAGCAGCTAATAAGTTAACTAATGCGTCACCTACCACCAAGCTAACTATTAACTCATTAGCTGTTAACATAGCTAATCTCAAAATTTGACTAAGTTTATAAAAAATATTATCTATATTTGAATCTCCAATTGTGTGTATTATGAAAACATATTTCATGACTAATCCAATGATGTTTATTACACATGTACTTATTAACACTGCTCATGTTACCACTGCTAGTCCTTGATGTCTTATTTGGCTTCAGAATGCCATTTGATTTTTGCCATGTAGTTCTAAATTAAGTTATCATCTTGCTTTTTTTTTTGAGAGTACAATGAAGACACTCAATATGCACGCACACTCACCCCTATGAATAGGTACGCAAACCCTACCCCTATGAGCACCTCCGAAGGACTGAGCCGGGAGATCTCGAACTTCACGAAGTCACCACATGTATCATCTTGCTTTGAAATGCCATTTGTAACAATTTTTGCACACCCCTTTTTGCATCATGGATTACTTTCACGAGTCCTTTTCATCCTTCTGAAACAGTGAATGGTAATCTTATTCAAGGCACAAATGATCTAATAGGTTTTCTTTTACATCCCTTGGTTGTTAGCATAGTCACATTAATTTCTTGCATTAAGAATTCAGCTTGCCTTTGCTTGTTCTAGAGCACTTAACTTTTAAGTAGATATTGGTCTAAGTTGTATTACCAATGGAGCAAAGCTTCGAGTGCCAAATGCCAATATGCTATCTTACCGCATGCTTTTATGTTATTTTTTTTTCTGTCCTTATTTAAAACCCTTGTTTTTACGTACTGTATTAGGAGATCGATCCTTGGTGATTGTGGCCGAGCTGCAATCCAGACACAAGGCTCCATGAACAATCCATTTGGATCGACTTTTGTATATGGATATCAGAACATTGCTTTTGAGGTGGGTGTTTATTCGGTCACACTCCAAATCTGTTTTTCCTGTGTATATCAGATGTGACATCGTGTTATTTTATTGGTTATAGGTGATGAAAAATGGATATATTGCAACTGTTACTGTCTTCCAATCATGATCATGAATGTAGCTTTGCTAGCTGTTGCCCATAATGCACATCGCCGAAGCACGGCTATGCTATGCTTGATCATTGGGGAGCATGGACTTTAGTTAACTGTCGAAGCTTTCCATTGTGGACAGCGTGCGTTGTACATGTATCTCAAGTAGTACATGCTGTACGTTGTACATAAATTGTCAGATAATGGAAACGTTGTATACGTACTGTATCTATCATGTGATGTGAATACTGATGTCATTCGCAAGACTCCAGTAGTTTCTGCTAGCACAGTACTGTATTTGTGTGTGAGACACGGCAGCTGCAGCGGCATGTTCGGTTGCCCCGTGCCCGATGTATTTGGCACGAGCTGTTTGTAACCACGCGAGAGGGGACTCTTCCTCTGCGCTGTGCACCCACAACCAGACAGCAGAACGAGTGGTCACAGTGGGCATGTTTGGATACGAACCTGGATGCAATGTGCCTGGCTAGGAGCTCGCCTGGAAACTGCCTGCGAGGTGTTTGGATGAAGCCCTGAGAGCTGGACTGACCCAGGCGATGGAAATCGTCCGCCTGGCTCCAGCTGCGTAGTTTGCCTGGATGCAATAAAGTATTCTATTCTTAATTGATATTAAATGATCACTTGATTAATTCCATATATAGTGACTAGAGCAGGTTCTTCACTTCTTCCTCTCCTTTTTCCATGTAAATGCTAACATAGTATAGAAGATACTTTAAATTGTTGTATATTTGTACAGAAAATATTATAATATATTTTGAAACTGAGCGCCTGGCACTAGCATGATTGTTGTCTCGCCTAACAACCCCGATTAGCTAATGGAATAGGAGTCACGAAGCGACATATTTTTACTGTCTGAACACATAAATTATTTTTTGCCTTAACTCTTTCTACTCTTTAATAATTAAATACCGAGTATACAGATATATCATTAGAAAAAAAACTTTGATTTATTTATTTTAAGAAAGAAGAGATAATTAACCTAAGCTGTTTATTCTAGTAAATAAAGAATATAAGTGTTCATTATCATATACAAACAATAAAAAAGTACAATTTCACTTGGCATAAGCATTCTCAGGCACATGCATCCAACCAAACAAACTTTGTAAACTTTGTCTCACCAGGCAAAACTCATCAACTTTCCAGGCAACTTCCAGGCAGCATCTTTTGTCACGCAAGTCACCCAGGTCTCCAACCAAACAAGCTCAGTGTGTCGTGCCCCGTGCCCGAGGGGTCCCAACTATACCTACAAGTGGGCCACCCTGTTGATCCAAACGGAAGGTCGTCGCCCCGTTTATTTACAGCGTTCGCTCCCTGGCTGCGAGCAGCGAGCCTCCCGGCTCCCGCAAATAGCGAGCATCCGATTTCTGCCCTGCTGATACTGCCTCATCGGCCGAGATTGCGCTGGCCATGATTTTTGACGAGGCGACGACGTATCTCAGTCTCAGCTGAATGCTGACGAAGCATCTCACCCTGTTCAGTCTCCACTATAATTGAACATCTGAAATATATCTACGTCCACACACACGAACGTCCTCCGCTGAGGGATCTCACCTTCGTGAACCCAAAAAATTACATCCAGGAATTTCACTCCATTAAAATCAAGGGCCCACGAAACTTCCAGATCAAATCTAAGGGCTGACGTACGATGTTTGTCCAAGACTTCTCACCCACCCGACCTCTCCACCATCTCGCGACCCTCTCCCGGATCCCCTATCTCCCGCAGCGGCAGCGGCAGGTTACGTACGAACGTACGATCCACGCCCGCCCTAAGTTACGTACGCACGTACTTCACGCCGGCGACCCTCTCCCCGATCTCCGGCAGCGGCAGCGGCAGGTTACGTGCCCGCGATCCTCTCCCCGATCTCCGGCAGCAGCAGCGGTACGTACTCCACGACTGATTCATGGCGGCGGATAGGTGAGGATCGGTGCCCCCATCATCATCTCCATCGCCAGGGGAATAGAGGCCGCGCTGGATCCACAGCCACACATCATAACTCCCATGTAGGTGAGGTCAGTCCGTGTTTTTATATTTCGAAATCTGCCTTTAGCTTCTTCAGTATATTGTACGTCAATATTCAATTGCAACTGCAGGTCTTGGCATCAAATTTCATTACGGATTGAGGGCGCCGGAGACCTCGCAGTTGCGGCCAGAGTTTCACCATGGCAGCCTGTCACTCGGCACTGACGCCATGCATCCATGTACTGCATTCTTTTAGAACCTGAACCTACGATACTACTGCATCCATGTACTGCATTCTTCTAAAACCTGAATCCATGACGCCAGGCACAAAACTACGGGTCGACAGCCATCCATGTATAGTATCAATGCTCCACTTTTATGATCCAAAAAATTAAAAATGTTACAAGCTAAACCTATGATGCATTTAGAAAAACCTCTCTCAACGTTTACGCTGCACTTTTATGATCCAAAAAAAAAATGTTAGAAGCTAAACCTATGATGCATTTAGAATAAGCTCTCTCAAAGCCTTGATCCTATCTTGGATTAATTGGCTCTCTCTTGATCTTGGTTTTTGGACCTCAACTTTTCTGCATCTTCTTTTCATACTGCTACTAATACATGGCTTGCTTTTGATGGCTAGCTAGACATTTTTTATACAGATTTACTACATGGATGGCTGTCGATGGCTAGCTAGGTATTTTTTTAATACATTTTAATATATTTACGGCTACTACTGCTAAACATGATTAAATCAGCGTTACTACATGGATGGCTGTCGATGGCTAGCTAGGTATTTTTTTTAATATATTTTAATATATTTACGGCTACTACTACTAAACATGGCTAGCTAGGTATTTTTTTAATATATTTACGGCTACTACTGCTAAACATGATTAAATCAGCGTAAAATTGATGGCTAGCTACGAGTTTTTTTCTTGCAATCCAGTCAAATGTGTTTATAGTTCGGTTATAATTACTAACTCTGGCCGTTCTCTCCATGCCAAAGCAACATTAATATAAATATATCAATGTCTACGTCGAGAAATACAAACGGCGCACTAAGCGATATCACCAATATCGAAGGTATGATTTGACACTGTATATCAACATCAACATAGCCTGTTAGTCCCACTCTGGGTGTCCTATCCATTCATTTTCTATAATATATATATATATATATATATATATATATATATATATATATATATATATATATATATATATATATATATATATATATATAGATGAGGCCCGGCGGGCGAGGGAAGAACGAAACTTGCAGAAAAGGATACGTCGAGCTGAGATGTCCGACGAACAAAGGGAGGAGACGAGGAGGAAACAACGTGAGTACCAGCGTCAGTACCGAGAAAGGAAGGCGGCCGAATCCAAAAACATTAGTGTTACCTCTACTTTAATTGGACTTGGTACATTTTGATTTTTAGTCAGGTTCTTTATATAGTCAAAGCAATGTTAGTGGAACTGACAAAACAATGCAGGTACTAATCATTCTAACAAGTATATATATATATATATATATATATATATATATATATATATATATATATATATATATATATATATATATATATATATAGATGAGGCCCGGTGGGCGAGGGAAGAACGAAACTTGCAGAAAAGGATACGTCGAGCTGAGATGTCCGACGAACAAAGGGAGGAGACGAGGAGGAAACAACGTGAGTACCAGCGTCAGTACCGAGAAAGGTAGGCGGCCAAATCCAAAAACATTAGTGTTACCTCTACTTTAATTGGACTTGGTACATTTTGATTTTTAGTCAGGTTCTTTATATAGTCAAAGCAATGTTAGTGGAACTGACAAAACAATGCAGATACTAATCATTCTAACAAGGAAAATATTCAATCAACTACAAATGGGGATCTTCGTTGTGACATTGCCACCGCAACCACAGCAAGAAGTACACTATTTGATGCGAGCGGTAAATATAAGATACTTAACTTCATTTAAATTTATGTGTAGATGACTTGGTAGATTTTATTTTTTAGTCAGGTTCTTTATTTATATAGTCAAAGCAATGTTAGTGGAACTGGCAATACAATGCAGGCACTAATCATTCTAACAAGGAAAATATCCAACCAACTACAAATGGGGATCTCCGTTTTGACATTGCCACCGCAACCACAGCAAGAAGTACACTATTTGATGAGACCGGTAAATATAAGATACTTAACTTCATTTAAATTTATGTCTAAATAGACACTTTTTTAAATCTCTATTCTTCCAATATAATGCAGCTATTTATCATTCATAAATAGACCAAAACTCACCAATTACATTGGACGATGATAATACCGAACCAATCGCACATTGGGATCATAGCCATGGAGACCTTCTCACCCAAACCACTATAGAAAATACACTACCTATGGCCAACGGTAAATAACACATACACTTTTATGTGAAAGAGTCTTTTTAAAAACTCTTATGTGTTCTCTATCTCATAAAATATCTGACGTTGCAAATGTTCCCCTGCAGATATTTGTGTCGATGAGACCAACGGAAGGACCGCACAACAACGAAAGAGAAGATCTGAGATGACCGACGAATAGAAAGAAGATCATAAAATGAGACAACGTGAGTACCAACGTCGATATCGAGCATGGAAGAAGGCTGAGTTGCAAAATAATAGCAACACATATGTTGTCAATCAAGTCAATGTCGGAATGATAGTTCAGACATCTTCGCCCGCGGGTGAGAAATATATGTCACCTTATGCGCTATGCCTTCTGTCCACCGCCTGAAATATATGTCATGAAACTTGAAATCATATTAATATGTGAAGGTGCTGTTTTGGGAACTGGATTATCGACAATAATAGAAAATGATGAGTCCGTAGAGCCTATGGATTGGCTGCACAGAAATGATAATTATGTTCCTCCGCAAAGAGGACCAAGTATGGTCCTTACTGATCAGTTGAATACTTGTGGTGAGTCAAGTGAGCACAACAATATCATGCTACAATATCAGTTATAGTGGAGATGATACTATACTTAATTTTGTTAAATTTGTAGAAGATCAATTACCAGGCCGGCGCCACGACCATGTACAATCGTATGTCCAAACCAATGAAGATGAATTTGACCGCGAATTATTTGAACCGGCTCATGATGGTTGGAATGGTGATGAACATGCCATGGACGTCGACCATGATTTGTACATTGACGACTTAAACAGAGATGAGGACGGAGTTATTCAGCACCATGGACAAGGTAATATGCCAACATATATACAGGTTAAAAAATACATATAACATCTTCCCCTTTTTATAGTTTGAACCCTAGGAACTGCGCAACAAGATAGTGATCCCCCTCGATCAATCACATTTCCACTGTCTGGGTCCAATGGGAAACGCAGATCCCACCAATTTGATCAATGCAGAGACCAATCACATTCCTTTCAGATCCGAGTGTTTTAGTCTAGGGTTGTGGAAAGATGCTTTTCGTTCATGGCCCAAACTCATCAAGGGGTGGAAAAATTGATACCTTAGGCTATCTAGGACCCAACAGGCTCTTTGGTCGGCACACAACATAGACCAATGCATCAGATTGTCAATCGCCGATATGGCCAAGAACGAGAATATGATGATAGCAACCTCCTATTTTTGGTCCGATACAATGAACGCATTCTTGTTTAGACATAGACCAACCACCCCCACTCTCGCCGATGTACATATGCTTACAGGCCTTGATGTCTCTTCTGCCGATCCATCCGCCCTTTTCGGTAGGAAAGCTGAGTACAAGGTGAACACATGCAATATCGGTGGTTGGACGGATACATTCGAGAGAACCAGAAGACTGGATCAGTAAATCAGAGGGAACACACCATCTTTCTGAACATGTGGTTGGAAAAGTTTATCTTCTGCGGCAGGACAGTTGGACCCACGACTACATATCTCCCGACTGTAGAACTCTTGGTCAGCGGAGGATTCCCTCTTGGCCGATACCTCCTTAGCTCGATATATCATCTCCTGCACCAAGTATCCAGGAAGCTGTTGCTAGGTGAGCCTATCGGCAACCTTGGGGGCCCTTGGTGGTTTGTAAACATGTGACTAAACGCCCATATGCACAAGGTCCTCCGATTTGACTTATTCAACCAGCAATTTCCAAGGGACATGTCGGAGGATTACGAATTTGATGATGATGAATCGGCAACTCGTCCCCCACTCAATTTTGGAGAAGCTATCATAGTGCTACCAGGAACCGATGCCAACGCAGATCAATTTGCAGGTTCTTTCAAAGGTCTTATAATGGACTATCTGCCACAGAACGGCTCTGGTGGCCTTATGTTGATGAAGACAACTGATTCCCCCTGTCCTTCAACCTCACCGATGGGAACATACCGCAGAATGAGATGATTATGAAGGCCGTCATTGTCCCCCAAGCCATTTCAGTCAACATCTTTGGAACTGGGAAAAATACTCCTGCATCTTACGAGTTCTACTACCCATCAGCAGCAGCAAGACAACTAGCATTTGGTCAGCTGCCAATCAAATTCAGTTATGCCAATGTGATCAAGCCAAGAGAAGTCATTTCCAGTGCCATGGATTGGAACAGGATTGTCAATATCTCTCCTCATGCCGATACATCAAACATTGACTTATCCACTTGGACACCAACATCTTTCATCACGGAATTATACAAATCCTGGTGGCAAGAATGGAAAAGTCAACTGTTCGCCAAGTCATCGCATTATTATCGGCATTTGATCGATTCCCGTCACATCATTCTCGATGACGCAGTAAGTTCATTCTTCACTTTGATTCATCCCTTATAATTTTTTTCTATTATTAGCATCTGACCACCTTCTACTGACAGATTGATGATCCGGTTCCGAAAAAGAGTAAGAGTGGAAAACTCTTCAATCTTCGAATAATGAACCCTACATCGGTCATCGGCATCAAAGCTCCTTCGCTGACTGCTTTCACTCCACAAAGGGTACCCAGGGTAACCCTCAAGCCCAGGCCAACACCACTTAGTGCCACTGCTACCCCATCGGTTGCTACTGCCGCCTTGGCGCAAGCTTTCACAGTAAGTTTTTACCTTATTGATACCGATTACAAATCTTCGTCGACAATGTTCATTTTGTCTAACTTGCACCAACAAATCTTTTGCAGGCAGCAGGCTCACCGGCAGCTACTCCAGATATACAAGTTTCTCCGACTCGTGCTACCGATGCCCCCCAAGTTTCGCAACTGAAACGCGCTGGTTCACCAAGTGCTGTCCCCAAGAAGAAAAAGAAGCGCTTTAAACTGGCTACTCCCGTGTCACCCATCCCTGTTGATACTCCAACACCAAAATCAACATCAGCGACTACCCCTGATCAACCATCGGTTGAGATTCCCGACCAGGGAACAATACCGTCACCACATGAGTTAGGTGAAACAATAGGAACAACATCGGCATCAGTACCCATATCAGCGCCAGATGAAACTCTTGATCAAGGGACGGTACCACTGTTGCAAGAGCTGGCTGCACCATCGATTCCATCAACTTCTGCACCGGTTTTTGCTCCCCAACCGACTCCATCAGCTTTCGCCGATACCCCACTGCAATTGGCTACTCCCGTCTCACCCATCCCTGTTGATACTCCAACACCAGAATCAACATCGGCGACTACCCCTGATCAACCATCGGCTGAGATTCCCGACCAGGGAACAATACCGTCACCACATGAGTTAGGTGAAACAATAGGAACAACATCGGCATCAGTACCCATATTAGCGCCAGATGAAACTCTTGACCAAGGGACGGTACCACTGTTGCAAGAGCTGGCTGCACCATCGATTCCATCAACTTCTGCACCGGTTTCTGCTCCCCAACCGGCTCCATCAGCTTTCGCCGATACCCCACTGCAAGAGACAGCCCCTGCTCCTGATACGACATCGGTTGGAATCCCAGCTCAAGAGGCGGAACCGGTGTCACATGAACCAGCTACCATAGCAACAGACACGTCATCGGTTCCAGCACCAGCTACTACTATGGAAGAGGGTACACCGGCAACTGCTACCGATGGAGATGCTGCTGCACAAGCTACTTCGCCGAACCAGATGCGAGAGATCCGTATGAAGATGGTAAGCCACTTAACTTATAATACAAATTTGGGATCGGCAAACCCTAATCCTTTTCTTTTCAGGCTCAAGACTCTCCGAACAGTCTGTTCTCCTTCGTCGTCGACATCCCAGAAGATGGTGAAGAAGAGATTTCCACTGAAGCCTCAATCACGGTATCGGCAGAATTGAAGGCCAAACTTGAAGCATTGCTCCTTCTACTGCAACAAGATACTTTGCAATTAGTCCAAGATTCCAGCGCAGCAAAAGCAGCCTTTAAGGAAATCCAAGACCAACTGCCTGCCGATATTGAAGAGACACTCTTCCAAGCGACATTCCTCGAGAGTCGGCAGCTCCAATACCGAAGGGCTTCACGTTTTATTGTCGAAAGAGCTGCTCAGGCGGGATTTGAAGAAGAAATACTCAAGTTCAAACAAGTCGCTGATGAAAAGCACAAGGACATCGGCCGTCTAGAAGCTTCCAGCATTGACCTTGAACAAGAAATTTCTCGTCTATCGGCAAAGAAGGAGAATCTATTGGCAGAGCTGAAACAACTTGATGAAACTTTAAGTTCAGCTAACCAGAAGAAAACTCAACTTCCTGACTGAAAGGTCCTAGATGGATAGAGGGGGGTGAATAGCCTAATAAAAATTCTACAAATCACTAGAACAAAAGGTTAGATAACACTTAAGCGAAGCTTTTTGCTCTAGCTCTACTTGGGGTGCAAAGCCACCTATCCGATGCAATTCTAGTTAGCTAAGTGCTTCACAAACAATAGAAAGAACCTAAAGGACTTAGCACAAGTTAGCAAGAACAACTAACACAAGAACTAACTAGCAAGCTAACAAGACAAGATATGAAAGAATATAAATGCAAGAGAGGAGGTGATTGATATACCGATGCCTTGTGTACAGGATGTATCAATGAAGAGCCAATCACAATATGAATACCAAGAGTAGCCGGGAGACAAGATGAACACAAATGATTTTTCTCCCGAGGTTCACTTGGTTACCACCAAGCTAGTCCCCGTTGTGTCGACTACTCAAATGGTGTTTCGGTGGCTAATTGGCAATTCACAAGCCAAGCCCACTACCCGGGCGCCACAAGAAACCACCCAAATGAGAGTAACTCAATGACACGAGCAATTTACTAGAGTTACCCTTTGGCACTCCGCCGAGGTGGGTACAAGCCCTCTCACAATCACCGGGATCAACCACGAACAATCACCAACTCGTGTTGAATCCTCCTTCTTGCTCCAAGCTGTCTAGGTGTTGGCAAACACCAAGAATAACAAGAAATCCGCAACAAGAACGATCACCAAGTGCTTCTAGATGCAAATCACTAAGCAATGCACTTGAATGCACTCTATCTCTTTTGGATTGAGCAAAGAATCCAAGAGATGAGTGGAGAGGGAGGTGCTCAGCTTTAGAGGGTCTCAAGGTGTTCAAATGTGCAAGAGAGACACTCCCCAAGCCGGCCAATACATATTTATAGACCCCCTCAAAGTCCACTAGCCGTTACCCTGTTACGTTGGCGACAGACGCTCGAAATGGGGGCGACGGACGCTCCGTCGCCAGCGTCCGACGCACTGTCAGAACTAGCCGTTGGGCTGCTGTGTGGGCGACGGACGCTCCGTGCCAGCGTCCGACGCACAGATCTCCTAGCATCCGGCGTCGTTTCTCAAAAACGCTCTCTGCAGAGCTCTCTGGAAGCCCGACGGACGCTCCGATGTTTTGTGACGGACGCTGCGCCTCAGCGTCCGACGTACTTTGAGTTTTCTTCTGGAGCTTCTCTGTGGCCGACGGACGCTCGGATTTCATAGTCCCAACGTCCGACACCATCGTCCATTGCGTCAGATAGCGTCCGACGCCCTTTTCTTCAGCGTCCGACGCCCTCTGCGCGTCTCTGCTTCTTCCACCTTTGCTCTAAGTTGCCAAGCACTAAGATACCTCTTTAGTGAGCAGACTTGGCATGTTTCACTTGTCTTTTAGCATGGTGTATGTCACTAGGTCCTAAATGCACATGCAAAATAGATAACACCTAGTAGCACTTGATAACCGCAATCACCACGTTTTTCCCTTCTTGATAGTACGACTATCTATCCTAAAGGTGATCACACTCTCTATAGTGTCTTGATCACTAAACCAAAAATGACCCTATAATATACCTTTGCCTTGGGTTCATTTTGTTTTTCTCTTTCTTCTTTTCCCTAGTCATGGAGCACTTGATCTACCATGATCCTTCATCTAGCTCTACTTCTCAAGTTGGATTACCCTACCTTAATCATACACTTAGTACTAGGGTTAGTCCATGGATGTCATCAATTAACCAAAACCAAACTTGGGCTTTCACCGATGCCACCAAGATCTTGCAACAAGAGAGAGATGTTGTTGCTCGCGAGGCTCTGACGTTGAGGAAGAAAGTCAAACCAGTAGAAGGTACTGCCGATGACGACGCCAAGGAACTGGAGGAAGTGGACCAGATTCGCCTGCATGCGATATCATCCATCCAATACTTGTTGTAATCTATTGTAACCCGTCATGTCGGCAATTTGCAAACCTTGACATTTGATTTTGCATGTAATATAACGTTAACACGCCTTCTGCCAATATTCTGTATGATTGTTATCTTATCGGCACTCATACTTTGTGTTGCTTCATGCATCTACCCAGATACTAGGATAATACTTATTTAAATATTTACCGTTGATTGCTCTGGGAAACGCAACCCCTTCAAGGGTCTCCAAAAGATAGGCATTACCAGGAACTGACCGATTTATCCGAAACGGACCCTCCCAATTAGGAGACCATTTTCCAAACTTAGAACTCTTAGTCCCAATCGGCAAAATCAGCTTCCACACCAGATCACCATTGGCAAATTCTTTTATCTTGACTTTCTTGTCATACCATCTGGCAACTCTTTTCTTATTCTCTTCAATACTAATCAAAGCCCTCAACCGATGACTCGCCAGATCCTCTAACTCATTCTTCATAAGAGTACCATACTCATCGGCCGTCAACTGATCTTGAGAAGACAATCGCCTAGAACCAGTTTTAATCTCCCAAGGCAAGACAACATCATGCCCATAAACCAACTGATACGGCGAAACCTTAGTTGCACCATGACATGCCATCCGATATGACCATAGAGCTTCATTCAACACCATATGCCACCTTATAGGGTTTTCTTGAATCTTGCGTTTGTTAAGTTTAATAACTCCTTTATTAGTTGCTTCAGCCTGACCGTTAGCTTGAGCATAATAAGGAGAAGAGTTTAATACCTTGAAACCCATACCAGCAGCAAACTCATCAAACTCTCCCGACGTGAACATAGTTTCTTGATCGGTAGTGATAGTCTGAGGGATACCAAATCGGTAAACAATATGCTCTTTCACAAAATCTATCATGTTTGCCGATGTCACATTCTTCAACGGAATGGCTTCAACCCACTTCGTGAAATAATCAGTAGCAACAAGTATAAACTTATGCCCTTTGCTTGATGGTGGATAAATTTGACCGATGAGATCAATAGCCCATCCTCTAAACGGCCAAGGCTTGATTATGGGATTCATTGCTGATGCAGGCGCCCTCTGGACATTACCAAACTTCTGACAATCTTGGCACCCTTTAAAGTAATTGAAGCAATCTTCAAGAATCGTCGGCCAATAATACCCATTCCGCCTAATTATCCACTTCATCTTAAACGCCGACTGATGTGCTCCACACACTCCTTCATGAATCTCACCCATCAATTCTTCTGACTCTTCTTTGGCAAGGCATCTGAACAAAACTCCATCGATTGTCCGATAATACAATTCATCATCAAGGAGCACATACTTGGTAGCTTGAAACCTTAGACGTCTTTCAACCTTTTTAGACGGATCTCTTAAGTAATTGGCAATTTCTTTTCTCCAGTCATCGGCGACCATCACCGATGTCATGACTTCTTGAATTGGCTGATACCCTGACGCGTTCTGCGCTAACCGATTAGCCTCTTCATTATGCAACTTGGGAATATGCTCAAGGCGATATTCTTTGAATTCTTTTAATAATTGTAAACACCTCCCATGGTGTGCAATTAACATTTCACTTCGGCATTCATATACCCCAATTAATTGATTGATCACCAACATAGAGTCGCCAAAGACTTCGACGGCATCGACACGCACTTCCCTGAGTAACTCCAACCCTTTTATTAAAGCCTGATACTCAGCCTGATTGTTTATCGACGTAGCAACAATCGGCAACGAAACTTCATATCTTTGTCCTCGGGGTGAAATTAAGAGAACACTGATACCCGCCCCTTCTTTGCATGTAGACCCATCAAAGAACAAAGTCCAAGGAGCAATCTCTACAGAGCTTATCATATTGCAATGCTGAGTAACAAAATCAACCATCACCTGACCTTTAACTGCCTTAGCCGATTCATACCTTAGATCAAATTCTGAAAGTGCTAGAATCCATTTGCCGATTCTCCCACTTAATATCAGCATCGACAACATATACTTAACCACATCATCTTTGTAGATAACAGTGCATTCAGCCGACAATAAATAATGCCTTAATTTTATGCAAGAGAAATATAAGCATAAACATAATCTTTCTATGGCCGAATACCTTGTTTCAACATCTACCAGCCTTCTGCTCAAATAATAAATCACACGTTTTTCCCTTCAAATTCTTGGATTAAGGCTGATCCAATAACGCCGTCATCGGCAGACAAATACAACCTGAAAGGCTTCCTATGTTGAGGTGGAACTAAGACCGAAGGGTTTACCAAATATTTCTTAATCTCTTCCAAGGCTAACTGATGTTCCTCTTTCCACGTAAACTCTTGATCAGCTTTCAGCTTTAACAACGGACTAAAAGACTTAATCTTTCCAGACAGATTAGATATAAATCTTCTAATAAAATTAATCTTGCCGATCAAGGATTGCAACTCAGTCTTATTTGTGGGAGCAACTACCTTGTTAATTGCATCAATAGATTTTCTGTCGATCTCGATGCCTCTCTGATGCACCATAAAACCCAGAAACTGGCCTGCCGATACACCAAATGCACACTTGTTAGGATTCATCTTCAACCCATGCTCCCTTGTGCATTCTAGGATTTTTCGCAAATCGGCAAGATGCTTCTCAAAATTTCCGGATTTAACCACCACATCATCAATATAGATTTCGACTATCGTGCCATGTACTTATGAAAGATAAAATTCATTGCTCTTTGATAAGTAGCACCAGCGTTCTTCAAGCCAAAAGTCATTACGACCCACTCAAACAAACCGACATGACCTGGACATCTGAAAGCAGTCTTGTTTATGTCTTCCTCAGCCATGAATATTTGATTATATCCAACATTACCATTCATGAAACTAATGATTTGATGTCCGATAGCGGCATCAACCAACAGATCGGCAACTGGCATCGGATAACCATCCATCGGTGTAGCCTTGTTGAGATTCCTGAAATCAATACAACACAGAAGTTTTCCATTCTTTTTAATAGGTAACCGATGTTCAACTATCCATCGGTTACCTATATCTAACATGGAATTTATGTTACCTATATCTGAACTAATGCTTGTATTCCAAACTTTTAGGGTATCGTCTGCGAGGAATATCAATGGAAATCTGGTTCCTGTAGCAGGTCCGACAACAGGACTCACTAGCAGGACTGGAACGTGGAATGTAGTTATCGATTCAATGGCATCGATGTATAGCTGCGCCTGGACTCATAGTAGTATATATATGCACGCTATATATATTTACATGCTTTTTTGGTAAATTGAGTAACATTTCTTCAGGGTTTTTTTACCACATTCCGTCAAGCTTTAAAATAACTATTATTTCTTAACGGTTTGATTTTGTACCAGATTCATGGACTGACTTCTATTCCTGTTAACATATAATGCCAATTTCACCCGCATTTAAATTCAACAACTATTTTCTGGATTTCATCTACAAATTGTATGAATAGAAAATGTTGAATTATAGTAGAGATAAACAAAGAAGCTGGCGCAAGGCATGTCATCTCAAAATTAGTAAACTGTACTACAAAATACTCCACAGAGGCCGTGTAGTCCTCTTTGTGCTGGACCTCAACCGCTTCGGCAATGCTGTCAAGCTCAACACCTTGAACCCTTTCTCCTCTTGTAGCATCTCTGTTAACTCCCTGTTAACAAACGCAGCACGAAGGAACAGAACACACGCACGCATGGACGAGGAATCAACAGCACGCGACAGCAGATGCAACGAAAACTGGCCGGCGGAGTGCCTCCATGTGCCACACCTCTTCCACCCTTTTGAAAACTCCAAAGCGATCTTGTCAGCTCAAGGCACGCAGGCCTCATCGGCAACCAAAGCTATTGATTGATGCTCTGGTTCTTTGAATGGTATTATAGATCTAATTTTCCCAATTTTCTAATGCGGACGCATTATATTGCTAGCTTTGTTTACTCATAAAGAAGTTCCTAGAAACATGAGTTTGGTCTACAAATCTGTACGCAGGGGCAGGGGCAGGGGTAGGGGCGGACCCATATGACAATGTGGGACTATTGCTTCAACAAAGGGTCAGGTCAGCATGCAGGAAGGGCCAAAATCACATGGAACGTCCACGTCACACATCAAAAGTACTACAAAATCCAGGCCGCCTAGCCGCGGCCACCAAAACCCTTGCCGCAACCTGTGCCCTCGCCTGCCCTAGCCGCCGGCCGTTCGACGCAGTGCCCGTGCAGCGAGCACGCCCGCCCTAACCACTGCCACGCCCGCCTCGATTCATCACCCGGGCCGGACGTATAGATCGCCGACGACATACTTCATCAGGTAGGCGTCCAAGATAAAGGACGGACATCGACGATTGCCGCCGTCAACGGCCACTCACTGCTGCCTACACCTCGTCGGACCCTTCCCTAACTAGACGGAGGGCATCCAAGTAAGGTATGGTCGCTGCTCTCTCGCCGTCCACCTGTTCACAACGAAACCCTGATGTATGCTATTTGACTTTCTGTGAGATAGTTTCTATACCAACTGGCGAGTGGCAACATAACGGCGATGATGTCACAAGAACCGGATCCACGTTAACTAGATGGATCCCGTCCCAGTCACGGTTCGTACCTGTACTACCTATATCAATCTAAAGTTGCGATGTATCAACTACTAGAACCTGATGCTCCCTGTAAATTTAATTATATTCATGGTGCATTTAACTGAAAACATACTGAAAAATGAGCCTTAGTAGAGATACAAGTATCAGAAGAAAAATCTGACCTGCCACAACCGGATTCCCATGAACCAGATGGATCTTATCCCAATAACGGTACGTACCTGTACTTTACTTGATAATAAAGTGTTATGACAAATCAATAACTTAGTACTGGTGCTTCTATATCTTTTATTTATTTTATGATAAATTTATTTTAAAAAAAAACATGATGATACATCATTTGGGCATAGGTGACACACCAGTACCAGAAGAAATTTATAGGCTACCAGACGACTCAGATGAACTACTCAAAACCTTTTGACTTGTATAAAGTTTATGCTATGGTTTATTACTACTGTGAGTAAATTTGATGTGTTTAATTAATTATAAACGTCAATGCAAACTCACTAATTTGGTGTCCTAAATTAGAAACTATTTATTTATTTAATTATTTTTTGCGCATCTAGAATTAGAAGAATGTAAGAAGAATATAGAGAGTCACGAAGGAATGGAAGACTCTGGCCAAGAAATATGGTATAAAGACAATGGAGAAATAGTCGTGCCCACATCCGCGCCCTCAGGTGAGAAATATTAGTGCCTTTAAGCTTTTTGCACATAGCCTAATATATCATCAACCTCAAATCATCCTTTCATATGTGAACATGCTAATTTGGAAAATTTTAAATCGTCTGAAGTGGAAACGGGTGAGCCCATAGAACCCATGGATTGGCTACATGCAAATGATAATTATGTTCCAAGGCATAGAGGTCCACGTACAGTCCTAACTGATCCATTGCTTACTTCCATGGACTCAGGTTAGCACAACCATCTCATGTTAATTTTAAAAAAAATTACCATGCATTTCGATGTATCCTACTGTACTTATTCTACAAAGATTTGCAGACGTACACATATCAGAGAGAGAAGAAATTGATGTACATGTGGTAACCAATTATGATGTCGAAATAATAGAGCTGCAAGAAAGAGACGTAGACAAGAAGAGAAAGCGTGCTCACGAGGATGATGTACACAACGATCTCTCAATCAAAGCGAATTCCATTTCATAATTTACCTGTTTGGGACATTGCTCACAAAATGTCTAAATATGGCATCTCAAACTAATATCACAATATATGCATATGCAGATGATTGTTTTTTATGCCAAAAATGACAGGTGAAAGATTATGACGTACACACGCCACCGCTAGAGAAGGACGAACATCCGAAGCGTGTTGATGATGATGGGATGACATTGCCTCAGTATAATAAGCCAAAGAAAACAAACAATGCACAAATCATGCCTCAAGGTGAGTCATCATCAATTGAAATCTTTGGAATTATTTTTTATTACTAATTTCTACTATAAATAAAAAATCTATAGATTATGTGTGTACGAAAGAAGATGGTGGGGTGATTGAGTACATGAAAAGAAAAAGTAAAAAACATGTACTTGTAAGAATCGATGATTGTTGGGGAGAGCGAGATAACATGGATTGCCTTTTTTGTTGGGAATGAGCATGTCAATGGCTCGGTAAGCATGTTTAACACCACTTCTGCATTAACTAATATATCCAAGTGAAAGATCTTTTAAACTTTTAATTATACATAAAAATCTTGCAGGTCATAAGTCTGTATATCCAATTGATGCGGCATGAAGAACACGGCCAACAAAGAGAAGGTGGAAAGGTATATTTAGAAAATACATGGTTTTCTCAAATGCTACGACGTGATGGAGAGCAAGATGAAACAACATTGAGCTATAATAGAGATGATGTGGCTGAAACAAGGGTCAGTAATTATTTAAATGCTGATATGGTAAGCTTGACCATAATATTTCTCATATGCTAAAATTTTACCCTTCTAAATCTAAAAAAAAATAATGTACATAAATCTCTATGTTTATAGGTCTTCCTTCCCATCAATATTACAAAGTTTCACTGGTATTTAGCAGTCGTAAATGCTTCAGAAGGTGAGATACATGTTTTGGATTCTTTTGGAGAAAATATGACAGACTGGCAAGATCTCAGATAATGCTTCAGAAGGTGAGATACATGTTTTGGATTCTTTTGGAGAAAATATGACAGACTGGCAAGATCTCAGATATACAGTACATCTTAATAATTGATACACATACGCCTTTAAATTTCTAAAATAAAAGATCTACTACTATAATTAACCTTTCTGTTTTGTTCATAACAGTTATTAGGAATGGAAAGACTGATAAAATATGTAGCGAAGAAGACACAACTCGACACAAGTAAATGGAAACATGGTACCGAAGTGTCATCCTGGGAACCTAAACATAAGATCACCGAACAAATGCAAAAAGATGGGTACAATAACTTTACATATGATGTATATGTCATTGAAGCTACAACAACAATTTCTATATACCTCACATTTTTTTGGGAATATGCACAGATGTAGTTGTGGATTATGGCTGATTAATTATATGGAGTATTGGACTGGAACTGCTTTATCTAACCATGTCACGCAGGTAATTTCTTACGAATTAATTTCTAGATGTAATCTATTTTTTAAAATTGATCAATATATCCTGACTTAATCATGTTTTTAGGAAAGTAAAGTAACTTCAGGTTCAAGCTACCTGTGATCTTGTATAACTCCCGTTAAATGAAGCAAGAGGGTTGCCAGATAATCAGCAACATAATCAGACCCCAGATCATATGGTTGATGATGTCGCAGTGCTCGATGAAATAGATATTGTAATGTCGGGTAACGCCAAGTCGATAAGTACAATAAAGTGGCAAAGTAGAGAAGAACTGTTGTCCTGGATATACTCAATCATCCGGATAACCACCCATGATGAAACTTTAGAGTAAGTCTTTCTAAATGGTTCAGTTATAGAATTGCAATAACAAGTAATTTGCTTCTTGTCCTTGTTTTAGCAAAGAGTGGGTACGAAGTACACAACCACATCCAATTTCTTTAAGTCTGAGGAAAATTAGAAATATTTTACATGATGATGAAGAGCTGGATCATGAAAGCTTTAATATGGCTATTCGGATGCTTGCATACAACCGAGACATGATGCTGAAAAAACAAAAATACCACCCATGGGATCTTAAGTTTGCAGTAAGTTGATCTGCATAAACCACTATAAGACTGTACAATTCATTAGAGATTTATAATTTCTACAAAATCAACAGGAAATAACTCAGTTTGGACGTGATCCACGATGTACGGGGGGGGGGGGGGGGGGGGGATTGACAAAGTATATCACGACAAATTGATAAAAGTATTTAAGTGTTGGACGGGCATGCAATATGACATTGACGACCGTAGCAATGTAAGATATGTTATGTGTACTACTTTATAAAATTAATTTATTTTATTAACCACTTATATTGTTTGTGTTTGTTTTTAGATTCTACTACCATATTATCAGAACGGACTGTATGTTTTATTCATAATTGACATGCAAAACAAAATCGTGCACATTATGGATCCACTACGAGATCAGGTTTTGTTTGCAGGGTTATGAACAAAAAATGACATATATACCTATGTTCCACACTATTGCTAGAATGTTTGGTCTTGGTATGGGACTATGCAAATCAAAGAGGGACTATTGTATTTATTCATGGAGGCGAGAATATCCTACATGTATATCAAAGGTTACAAATTATAGAGACTTGTAATCACTTGTCATTTGTCTAAACGCTAATATAGCAAGAACACTTATTTGTTTTTTGTATATCAACTCATTAATTCATCTTCTACATGAAATTGAGAGGCTTTCTTGTATACAATTTTATGAAGTTGTGGGATGGGGTCAGATTGCCACCGATTAACACTGTAAGCATATATAGTCTCCAAATTGATTTTGTACATTACACAAATAAATGATAATGTAATGTTATCTGTCATGTATAGCTATCAAGATCATTGAGGATGAAATTCTTGGCTGACATTTTGGCGAGTCGTGTAAACCAATGTTATGACAACATCACTGAAGATCTCTAATATATGATTAATGAGTTAGGGAGAATGTAACTGTGTCTTCCGAAATGCAAAAGATTTTTATCTATTGTGTATAGGATCAACTACTATTGTGTACAAGTTAAACTCTGCAAAAACAAATTAGTTGTTTTTTAAAGCATTATCCTGAATAAAACCGTAGCGTTAGCACGGACATTATACGAGTAGTAGTAGATTTACAAGATCATCTCATGGCCCCTTTGCCGAGAAAAAAAATAAAAAAACTCAACGGATCCGGCTGCTTTGCCGACGTAGTCCCAACGGTACAGTAACAATGGCCCTGCATGCAAGCTTAAAACCAGGGAGGCGCGCAGAATATTCGCAGCAGCACACCCAGCACTTGCGCATGGCGCAGAACGAACGAGGCAGCCTTTAATCGAGAACGTAGCAGTCAAAAGAACGATGCTTTCGGCCGGGCCAGTTTTTTAAAAAAGTGTGGTCAAGAATTTTTAGCAAGAGAGAAGTTATGATTTTACATATGCATAGATATAGAGGTGAAAAAAGAGAACAAAAATAGAAACAACAAGAAAAGAATCTAGAAAAAAAGAAGAAGTTGTGTCGCTTTAACTTTTTTTGAAGTGGCACCAAATTTAACAGGTTCTTTTCGCTTTTGGTTAAAAAGAAACAGAAAAAAGAAAAGAAAAATGAAACAAATGAGCGGCAACGGCTGTCAGCATGCTCGTCCATGCTTATTTCTTACTACTCCCTCCGTTCTGGATTTAGAGGGCACTTTTATCAGACCAAGAAAAATCTTAATTCACGAGTCCAGACGCGCCTTTCCACGCCTGCCAACATCGTTTCCAGCTGCCCAGATGCTGCATGCATGCATGCACCTGTAAACAAGGCATCGCACAGGAATACTACGTACGGGCGTGAGTGACAAGATTTGGCTCGGGCGCCTGTAAATACCGAAGGCCTTTTCTGAAAGCTCTTACCTAATACTACTATAATCAGAAAACGAAGAACCAATATAAAAGAATCCACTTCAGTCACGCAGTGGTCTCCCTCGAGGCCTCGACAGCTCCTCCCTTCCCATCCACGCCCTCACCGTGGCCCGTGTTCGTCAATACTGAGGCTAAAGAAAGAGAATATAATGACAAGTGGGGTCATACGTGGAATTCTCTGTTTCAATGAATTTGAGAATCTTGATTTCAGTCTGGCCCCGGCCCTCCTCCTGGATTACCATAATACCATGACCACATGCGCCAGAGACTCGTGCAGATGTGCATGTGGGTGGCACGGCAGTAGGGATGGTGGTGGCGAGATGGGTATGCCTAGCGAGGATATATAGATGAACGCGCACAATGTCTCACTAATCTCGCCTTGAAAGAATGAAAGCAGAGAGCACATATTACACTTCTAAAAAGACCATGGCGGCGAAGCCCCTTCAAGGCCTTCACTCCCCCGCCCATTCACCAATTTTTCTGGTGTTTTGTGCCCGCGCCGACGTGTGGGAGCCTTGAGCTCCATGCATGCATGGCCGTACGTCTAAACTCTCGCAAGCCTCACTCCGCATCGTGCAACCTTAAAACACCCACCGACACCATTGCACATTTGCACCTGTACTCCGCTGGACCCCATGCACGGCTGCTTGCATCGCACTAACACCACCTCGCCCATCGGGCCACATCATACCTACCATCGTGTCCATCGACCATCCACCTCAGCTCGTCACAGACACGATAGCTAGCCAGCCTGCCGACACCGCGCCAGTCCCGGCCTGCTAGGTCAGAGCTTGTACATGCTCCCTCTGCCCCCCTAGCTTTTGAGGTTTAAAAATTAGTAACGCCTTATAAAACTATCTCCAAATATAGAATTGTTAATCGTCATAAATGCAAACAATAACCTGTCTGAATTGTTGTGAGAGAGAAAAACATTGTTCTAGATGGCTGAAAAAGCCAGCTGATAAGCAAGCGAATAAGACGATTCTCCATGAAAGAAAAAAATTAGGGTACATACATCTTTTGTGAGCAATTTAGTTTGTCTCTACCGCTAAAAGAGCCAAATGGACTACCACCATGGTTGCGAAGCCCCTCCACTGACCCACTCTTTATGTTGTGCACACACCGACGACGTGTGGCAAGCTCCACGACCGCACGTTCTGACTCTCGCTACTCTGCATCGCCCAACCTTTTCTTTATTGGAATACACATAAGCTTTACATATCGATCATCGTATACAACATGCTTCTAATGAGCGTCGAGGAAGTTCATTGTAACGAGCCGTAGTTGGACCATCCTGGCGGAAGATCTTTAGATCGATATTACATAAAGAAACAACTAATATACTGAAGCAATGACGCAACCTACGTAGTGGCCTTGCATCTTCGCGACCAAATGACTGGAAAAAGCTCGTCTAGCGCTTCGGCAACATCGCCCAACCTCAAAACACTCTCGTCTTCCGGCGCTAGATCACCAAGGCAACTGTCATCACACTTATGCGCGCCTTGCTCATACTGTCTACCGTCATTGCCACAACGTCGTCCTATTGACCATCCTCCGCATCATGACAACCATGCACCTACTTCGCCCAGCCATAGCCCATCCACACTGTGCCGGTCCTTATTGCAGCAGACCTTGTACCGTAATTTCTACTGTTCTAAAATAAATAGAACCTCCATCCAAATTATAATCCGTTTGACTTTTTTATTCAATCGGTAAAGGAGCGAGTGAGGGGGCATGAGCGATATTTCGCAAGTACCGCTAGCCACTTGAAGAGCGATGAAGGAGAATAGATGAGATTGAGGTGCAAACCCATTGTTATAAACAACTAAAGTGGACAAATTGGAAGTTTATCGACCAAACTTGGGTTAATAATTTAGGGATGAAAATGTTTGTTTTGCCTCTCTATTTATTGAGATGCCATATCTCAAGAAGGAAACTAATGATGATTAGGACACTCCTAATGCAAGACTCTATCATAGAGTTCAAGACTATTTATTACCATTTATTTATAATATTTTGCTGATGTGGCAGTGTAGTTATTGAATAGAGATGATAAAAAAACAAGACTCCAAGTCTTATTTAGACTCTAAGTTCACAATATTTAAGGTAATAAATAGGTTTAGACTTTATGATAGAGTCTGCATTGTGAATGTTCTTATATATTCTTGTGTTGCTTTGTGCCCGTGCGATTAAATGTTTCCATCCAGTAGTACTTTCTTGCATTGAACTCGGGCGCGCACAGCTCGCTGCATGCAGATTTTATTTTATTTAACTATATTCCTTTATACACGGAAGGAACGATACAGGTGTCTCTTGACTATCGACTAAAATATGAAAATTACGAAAAAAAATATAATAAATACCTAAATAAGTGTCACTAGAATTATGATAGAATAGATCGTTATGTATTCCATATTCCAAATACTAATTCTTCAATAAGCTCTATAAAATTGGTTTGAATCAAACTTTGCATCTTTTTTAAGAGAGATAGTACCGTACTCTCGATTTCATGTTTGATCATTCGTCTTATTTAAATTTTTTATGTAAATAATAAAATAAATTAATAAATAGTAAGTATCACAAGAGATAAAATAAGTTATAATAAAATAAATAATATTTATGCAAAAGTCTTGAGTAAGACGGATGATTAAAGAAGCTGGTACGAAAACTAAAAGTGACAAACTCAATAGGACCAAGAGTATCCGTCAAAAACGTTCTAATTCTGGATTTATCGAAAATAAAAAGAATTAGTATACTATATCCGTTGGATCGATGCGGTGTACTTTTTGTGGCTTTGCCCTCTGTGTTACTGTTACCACGCACGCCCAACCGTATGGCAATGCACCAGCTTTCCCATGCCTTGAGCTTGACAACACAATAGGAGCATAATATGCCGCCGGGCATGCTTGACAATAGAATAGGAGCACAGATCTCGGAGTATGGCTGGGTGGGCCCCTCAGCTGCCAAGTCGCACAAGTACTCGTGTGCAGGGGCGGCTGAGCTACACAAGGTTTTCAAAACCGGTCGGTTACCGACCGGTTACCGTCGGTTTCGGTACCGGTTTGAATTCAAATTTCAAATTTGAAAAAAAAATTGAAAATGCTGAAAAAATTCCTAAAAATAGTTCATGATTTATAGAGTCGAATGGTGTATAAATTTTTCAAATTGGAGTTCGTTTGCTATTTATTTTGAGGTGTACAAATTGATGAATGGACCAATTGAACGAGTGGACCAATTGATGAATGGGCCGCATTTACATAGGAGTGCGCCGCTTGCTCCAGCAGGGGAGGAGGGGGTCGGCGCCAATGATTCCCGGCCCACCCCAGGCAAAACACGGACACGGAACGGCTGGACGGGGCCGGTGGACAGCGGCGCTTTGATTATTGCGCGGTGCGGTCCACACCAGCTGGTGCGTGAATTTACTTTACTACTCAACGTTGTATCGTGTGCCCTATATGGCATCTCGATGGGTGGACGCACATCTGGATGACTAGTTTAGGGTTACCAAGCCTCCTCTACTACTCCATATTAATAGTATCAGTTGGTGGGGGTGGGCAGCCTCGCTCCCTTATATCTCTTCGTCCACAACGACGGTAGCTCGCTCACATCTCCTCTCAAGAAATTAGAGACAGAGAGAGGGGAAGAGCGCTTCCCCTTGATCTCGTCCCTCCACCACCGTTCCTATGGAAATATGGGATCAGAGGTGTGCTGAGCCGCGGTACCAAGAATCAAGGTCACGATTCATTCTTGCGGCGGTCTCGATCGAATCGAGACCTCGTTCAATCTCATTCGCCGAAAAAAGGCCGCCGCCGTTCTTATCCATCGCGAGAATGAATCGCGACCTTGATAGAAGATTGAGAATTCGATTTTAATCGGTTCCGAACAGGCCCTGGCCCTATTTGTTTGCTTTCGTCATAGAGTTTTGATCTATGGAAACTGGTACGTAAATCGATTCCCATCTAGCACTACGTATACTCTATTTTTTTTCTTTCACGACGACTTTGTGCATGCGGGGGGAGGGCAGATGCCGATGCAAATCAACCAGATGGCCGGGGAACGGACCGACCGACCAGTCTTTCAGGATCTGAAAGAAGACCGTCGTCGGATGGTTAGCCTGGCACACAGTGGCCATGTTTGGTGCCGTTGCAATGACCGAGCATCAGCTAAACGGCCACGGGCCATATTGCGGCGCCCATTGGAAGCAGCCCACGCAGAGGAGTAGGGCAAGCCGACCTACGCGTTTTCCCCGTCCTATCGGGGTCGGGCGCTTCGACGCGAAGTATCGACAAGGCGTTGCGCCGCCGCCGACGCACCCGCGCGTCATCCCTTTGGGGGCGAGCAAGGCTGCGCCGTCGCCTACCGCCGCGCCATCTCAGGAATCCACGAGCCACGGCCAGGTCTTTCCTCGTAGATCTTCGAAGTCGAAGGGCAGCCAGCTACACGACACCACACGCCCGCCGCCCGGATCTCCGGCTATCTAAGGTTCCGCCCTTCTTCCTCTTCTTATCTAGGCTGCTCTCTCTAGTGCTCCCTGAAATTAGCTGTTTGTTTGACAGTGATATGCTCTTTCTAGTGCTCCGTGAAATTAGCTGTTTGTTTGACGGTGATATGCACTAGATGTTGGCTTCTGTCTTGTGCTCCTTGAAATTAGCTGTTTGTTTGACAGTGATATGCTCTTTCTAGGGCTCCTGGATCCTTTATGTAGGCTGCTCAGGGAAAAACAAGCAAAGCTAGGGCCAACTCTGCAGTTTTGTTTGTTTTATTCAGTTAGCACTTGGCACCAACAAAACAATTGCATATCATGCCATGTACTTCACAAGCTGAAACAATGCCATGTACTTGGCACCTGCTTCGATTTCCCCTACAAAAATTAGGCCAAACCCTAACCTGTGCTACTTGTCTATGTGTATTTTGTAGGGCGCATTGGACCTGGCGCGAGATTATACCTGTGTTCATCATCATTCTGTAGGTATTCTTCACCTCCCATCGGTTCTTATCAGCACCCATGACTATTGAAATTGACATCAGTGATCTGCCTTTTCAAACTGCACATAGTTGTCCTCCACTCTACATTTTTGTCGGAAGTTGTATCATTTCTGTAGGTAGTCAGCACTTCCCATGCATGATTCTCCCCACCAGTTCTTATCAGCACCCATGGCTAAATTGTTTGACATGTGACCTGCCTTTTCAAACTTCTCATAGTTGTCCTCCACACTACATTTTTGTCGGCAGTTGTATGGCACTGTTGATATATGCAGTTTACCATTTAGTTCCACCTCTTTTCAGAGATTGTACAAGTGCAGCTACTCTGCATCCTTTGTTTTCTTGACAAGACAGATTGCAATTTTGTTTCATTCAAATAGATCATTGATGGTTCTCGTACAATCCAGAACTTCATTACACTGCACTCAACCAAATACTATGTTATGCAGATTTTGCAATAGTCCACCAGCAGCTGTACGTAGTACCACCAGGGCTTCTTTGTAGCAATATTCTCCACGTCAATTTGATAATAAATGGTTCCATGCATACCTCTACCTATGTGTGCCCTTAAGCAAGTCATTTGAGTCAACTCTTGGATATGGTGTGTAGTGTCAACTTTGTGTCATCGCACAAGGATCCCCACTAGTTACATCATAAACATGTGATGGAACCAAATAGTAGCTGGCTTTTTAGGTGTAATATTTGGTTGTTGTACCCAATATGTTTTGTAGTTCCTGCGTGGCTGTATCTGTTAGAGTAATATTTGGTATTGATTAATGCTCTTTTAATGTCTCGAAGTCATATATTTTAGGGGGTAAAGCATGAAAAATTTATGCACTTATCTTTAATGCTTGCCTTTTGGAATAGGTATAAGTAGTCAAGGAATGAAACATGCTTTTTGCAACAACAAAGTTTGTATTTAGTTTTTTTTGGAGCAGACGACTTATTTCTCTGATTTTTGGAGCAGGCAACTTATTTCTCTTCCGAAGTTGACATCTGCCATGGCTTTCCTTCGTGTTGTTTGGAAACTCAGAAATGGGGTTTCTGGATTTAGTGGGTTCTCTGCACTATCCAGAAGGTGGAATTCTTCACAAACTTGTGTTATCAGGTATGAAAATCATCATTTTCAATAAATTGTTGTATCATCACGTGCAATGTGTTTCGTTTTACTAAAATAAGAATCTTGCAGGGGACCAAGCATGATATTACTTTTCCAAGATCTGAGCTTCAGTCACCGGATGATTTCGAGGCACAACATTCGTTTGTGAATAAAGTTGTACTGTGGTACTTCCAACTCAACCATATGAGTTAAATGATGATTGGCGCCCGATCTTGTTCAGTGCTTTTCTGCATTCACACATAGTCAAAACTCAAGGTGACTGCATTGTCAATCCTTTCGACTACAACAATGTTGGTGTTCTCAGATATTGTCAATCCTTTCCTTTCGACTACAACAATGTTGGTGTTCTCAGAGATATTGTCAATCCTTTCGACTACAACAATGTTGGTGTTCTCAGAGATATTAACATGTTGGCTTTCAAGAGGTTTGAGCGAGTCAAAGGGAAGACAAACTATAACCACATGGATTTTAAATCCTTTGTAGAAGGCCTGTTCAAAAGATACTATCGCTCCACGAATCTTTCTCGTGAGTTTGCAGAGTGTGCGGCTGTTCAAAAGATACTATCGCTCCACGAATCTTTCTCGTGAGTTTGCAGAGTGTGCGGCTTTCTTGGATGCATGCAAGATGGTTGCCAATGATGAGGAAGAGGACGTTTTGCGTGGTTGCCAATGATGAGGAAGAGGACGTTTTGCGTCACCATTCCTTCTTTCTTTCTACAGGTTGCTTGCAAATCTGTATAGTGACAATCACAGGTTGCTAAGCCAAGAGCTGAAGCACCGTGCAATGCTACAGTAACCCAACAATACTTCATGAATGTGGAAAGCATGTACTGCTGAAACACTAGGATCTCACGGCCCAAAACCATCACAACAGGGTGCTGACGACACCAGCAGTGCAACATGGTGGTAGTCCGGCGCAGACTAGCCGGCAGAGCAACAAGGTGTAAGTCTGGCGCAGACTATCAGTGGCAGATTCTAGTTCAGTGGGAGACAGAGGTTTTGTTGTCTATCCTTAGCATTGGCATATAGATGTTACACTATGATTTGCTATATACTGTTTTGGTGACGTCATTCACCGTTAATCTCCTATGAATCTATGATAGATATACAAGTGCAAATTATGAATAAATGAATTAAAATTTCAAATTAAATAGGACGGCTAATCATCAACTGTATAAGTTTAGAGGGATGGATTTATGATGTCTGTTTACTTGTTGTAACCCACATTTTGCATTATTTTCTACTTCAATGCTGAAAATATGCTGACAAGTAAGTGTGGTGACGGATATCTCTCATTAAGTTTGAAGAGGAATAAAAGAGTTGTAGATCTAACAACAACTTTGGAGAACAAGAAGAGGAATCAAATAGTCGTAGATCTAACAAGAAACTTGGAGGAGAACAAAGAATTCATAGGAGACCAAACTACACTATTGATTTTAGGTTGGTTAATCCTTCCCATTTTACACAAAACTCTATTCGAGCACTTACATCCATATTATATCATATTGTTTTAACTAGGAGCTTTTCTTTGGGGGCTCAAATCAACGCAGATGCAGTGCTAGCTCTAGAACGTGCGGAACATGGTATTAGTTTTCTAACTTCATCAACATACAGTGCAGATATTCTATGGAGAAGGTTTTGCAATGGAGAGACCCCTTACACTTGTGCTATTGGCATTATATATGGGCAACATTAATTTACATGCGACCCCTCAATGGGGTGAAATTGACAAGCTACTACACTCATCCTTATTGACAATGCGACCCCTCGATGTGAAGGTCTTCATTTTCGAGCCTTCTCAACGAGGGGGTCTACATCTTTGGGGCCTTCTCGACACAGAGGTCTTTCTTTCCGAGCCTTCTTCTTTAGTAACTTCTCACGAGCGGTGGACAAAGACTTCATGTTTTAGTGTTGCTGGTCTTCTGGTATGGTACCCGAGCCCCTCTTGCCCGGTGCTCGTGACCAAATCCTCCATGGCCCTTGGTGTAGTTGATGTAGTCGTAGTAGTGGAGGTTGATGTTTGGACTCAAGTTGTTGTTGTGCCCCTCAAGTCAAAGTGGTTGACAAAGTTGTGGAAAATATTGGTGTCAAAGGTTTTGATGTAGCCCTTAAGATCGACGTTGATGGTAAGTCATTGTGGGTATTGACGCCAAAGGTGTTGACGAAGGCTCTCGAGATGAGCTCCTTCTGCCCCAACTGCAAGAAGCAGACGGAGGTGGAGTTCGACCACTCGGCGGGGGGCACGGTGTGCACCGAGCAGAGTCTGAGTGCGGTTACGTCCTCAAGGCGCACTCGGCCGCCGTCGGGCAAGATGAGCAACTCCTTCTGCCCCAACTGCAAGAAGCAGACGGAGGTTAGATGAGCAACTCCTTCTGCCTCTACAAATCGGATTTGTAGGCACCGTTGATGATTTGTAGAGGCGGTTAGATATAGAAGCACCCCCTACAAATCAATATTCAGAAATCACGAAAAAGGTCCCAAAAAATAGCAAAACATTTTTTAATCCGGAAAGGCCTTTAACCACCACTATGGCATCCAACTCACAAGTCTTGGTATTTTTCACTTGAAAATTGCATGCATAGCACGTTGGTCAGGAATCGAACCTAAGATCTTTCACTTGTGAGTCACCTCCTCTACCACTGCATCTCACACTCACTTGTGTCTATAACAGATTTTGGGTCTCCTCACTTTATCCTAAACTAGATTTAAATAAGTATTTGAGACTCTAAACGTATTCAAAATAAAATACTGTCAACTACAAACTTGTATAACTTTTCAGCATCTATAACTTTTTTTTGGTTGCTTCTCCATCCGAGACTATTTAAAAAATTCAAATTTCAAATTTGCGAAATTCAAATGTAGTTTACCAAGACAAAATGATTTCAAATGAAAATGTTGTCAACTACAAAGTTCTAATACTGATCAAGATGTACAAATTTTGTTTTGATCATATTTTCATGTGACTTTGTTTGAACAATTCAAATTTTGAAATTCAAAAAATTACAACTTCAAATAAGATTTTGAAACATCAAATGATTTCATCTAAATAATTCATCAACAACAATCCTGTAGCACTCAACGAGGTCTATAACTTTTATTTTAGTCATTTCTCCATTCAACAAAGTGATAGTATACATGGTTCACAAATTCATAAATCTCTCACATAGTTTATGAAACTATAAGAGAGATATGTTATTTGATAACAATATCTGTTACCATTTTGGAAGACGACTCCGTTGTAGACGAGCCGAGCGACACTGAAGGAGAACATCGTGATTCTCTATTTCATGAATTTTATTTTTGGATTTAATGTCACTCTAACATCGATAATTAATTTCATAATATTGTTACCATATCGGGCGATCTACGTGTTATCATATCATGCGATCTATATGCGACCATACGCGCCTGCCGCATGCAATGCCATCCACAGAATGTGATGGTTTCCGTAGCACTATGAGGCACCAATCAGGCAGGAGCCTTAGAGAATCCCACGCACGATGATTCAACTTTTCATTGGCCTAATCAACTCAAGTGCACAGGCAATCTTTATTTTAAAAATGTGCAAGTGCAGAATCTGAAATGCATAATTAATCAACATTTTTGTTCTGCGTGATTGCTTTATAGTTCCATCGATCTCAAAGCAAATCCGAGGGTCAGAACTTAATCTTTGCAAATTGTACATAGAAACCTAATTCTCTGCATTTTAATTTGGTTTGTGTTTACGGGGATACCCATCACATGAATAATGTTGGTAACTGTCAGTGGCAAATTGTCCATTTAGTGCTATATAATCTAGGTACACCTGTTTTCAATATGGATGATTTAACCTTTTAGTAATAATATAATAATGAACATAATTGGAGGGAGCAGTAACTCACTAGATTCTTCAATCTTGCTCTTACCCTTGCTCTTATGTGATGATGTATCTTTGAATGCTACACTCTTCTCTTTTCATCCTTCTTATCTTCCTTCTTGACATCTTCTTCCTTGTTCTCCCGATATGCATCTTGAGTCATCACATCCCCCAAGACTTGATTTGGTTCTCACAATCAAGGTCACAAGTGTGTCAAACTGGGATGGAAGACACCTCAAGAACTTGTGAGAGAAGTCCTTGTCCTCAACCTTCTCACCAAGAGCTGTGAGATCATTGACTAGCACTTGAAGCCTATGGAACATCTCCGACACATTTTCATCATCCTTCATCTTGAAGCTAGCAAACTTCTCCTTGAGAATATATGTCTTGGCCCCCTTGACGGCTTGTGTGCCCTCAAATGATTCATCAAGCTTCTTCCAAGCCTCATGAGCACTCTCGAGATTCTTGATTTGCTCAAAGACCTTCTCATCAAGAGCCTCATGGATGGCACTAAGAGCAATGTCATTGTGTTGCAACTTCTCTTCCTCTTGTGAAGTTGGAGCATCCATATTTTCTACCTCAAACTTCTTGTCCACCACAAGCCACACCTTCCGGCTAATTGACTTGATGTGTGCGGTCATCTTGACCTTCCAATAGCCATAGTTGGAACCATTAAATCTTGGTGGTTTCTTCATGTTGTTGATTTGAGCCATGATCACACCGTAGGTTATTAAGCCTCAAATTGACGGTGTACTAGCTCTGATACCACTTGAAAGGTTCTACTCCAAGTCTAGAGGGGGGGGGGTTGAATAGCCTAAATCGAAATCTAAAACAAACTCAACAACAAGTTAGATAGCAATGAAGCAACGCTCGACTTGCTCTAGCTTACTAGGGGATGAAAAGCCTCCTAATTAACCACAATTGCTATCCTAATATATCTCTAGAAGCACTCAATGGCTACTCAAAACTAGTAGCCCTCTAGGCACAACCTAATATACTAAGACAAGTATGAATAAGTAAAAGCAAATATGGGAAGAGTGATTATACCGACTTGTAGAGGTCTAAAGCCAATCAAATTAGGAACTCCAATGTAGCCAATCAATCACACAAAGGGAGACAAGGTTGATACTTGATTTTTCTCCCGAGGTTCACTAGTTTGCCAACTAGCTACGTGCTCCTTGTGTCGGCTCACTCACTTGGAGGTTCACAAGCTAATTGGCATCACACGCCAAACCCATCACCGGGTGCCGCACAACCAACACAAGATGAGGGCACTCCAAGACACGAGCAATCCATTAGAGTTACCTTTGCGATCTCCCGCGGGAAAGGCACAAGAACCCCTCACAATCACCACTTGTGGTCGACGAAGCACAATCACCAAGCTTCTAGAATCCACACTGCTTGCTCCAAACCGTCTAGGTGATGGCAATCACCAAGAGTAACAAGAAACTAGCAGCGGTATCAACTCCCAAGTGCCACTAAGATGAATCACTTCATGCAATGCACTTGATGCACTCAAATCTCTCAAATGGATGATTAATCAAGTGTGAGATGAGTGGGAGTGTGTGTCACAAGCTTCTCAAGTGTATGCAATATCAGAATGAGCAAGAGAGCTGCCTTGAACCGCCACACACCCTTTTATAGCCCCCTCAAAGGAACTAGTCGTTATGCACTTGGGCTGCTGAAAAACGTGACCGTCGGACTACTTTTCAGCACCGTCGGACCATAGCACCTTGTCTGACGCTTTGGTCCGACGCCTTCTGCGTTTGAATTTCGACCATTGGCGCGCAGTTCTGTACACCGTCGGACCACCTTCATTGGTCCAAGGGGCTGGTCCGACGCCTCGTCCGATGCCTTGCCGTCTATTGGCCAAACCAACTCAGTAAGCACCCATGCTTCGGACGACACCTCCGGACTAGTCCATCGGACTATGCAATCTGGTCCGGAGCCTCCTCAGAGCTTCGACGTTTTTACGCATGGAGCACCCTGGCTTTGGACTGCACCGTCGGACTAGTCCACCGGACCATGCTGAGTAGTCCGACGCCTATCTTGATCTTCTGCTGAGCCTTGACCAAGCCACCGGACCACTCGCCATTGGTCCGACGCACCACCGGACCATTGGTCCGGAGCTTCTTTGCCTGATAGCCAGTGCTGGGAGTATCCGTTGGACCACCTCCTATGGTCCGGTGCTCCTAAGCAAACTGGTCTGACGCTTCTGTCTTAGGCAGAATTCTCTTTTCTTTGCTTCCCTTGATCTCATGTGCCACCACCAAGTGTTTCACTAACTTGTGCATGTGTGTGGCATATTTTATCAAGTTTTACAAGGGTTGCTCATTAGGTTTTATATGCAATGCAATGATGATCAACCTAATGGCACTCGATAGTTGTAACCACTAACTATTTTCCCCTCTTCATAGTATGGTTACCTATCCTAAATGTGATCATACCCACTAGGTGTCTTGATCACCATAATGGAAAATCTCTAGTAATACCTTTGCCTTGATTAGCTTAGGGTTTTCTCCTTCTCTCTTCTTCTCCAAGTGTGGAACTTTTGTTTGCTTTCTCCTAAGCTTCCTCCTTGCTCCATCACTTGTCATCTTCATCTCTTCATAGTGTACTTAACCTACTCACACTTAAAGCTAGGTTAGTACTTAGGTTTCTTAAATTACCCAAAACACTAGAGATCTTTCAATCTCCCCCTTTTTGGTAATTGATGACAACCCATATAAAATTATATGAAATACGATTTTGAGTTCAACCCGAAATGATTGATACCACTTGAAATACATGAGGATTAGAAGGTAGTCAATCATTTCTAAGTTGATTTGATAGTGTTAACTCCCCCAACATGTGTGCACTTCTATGAATAAGAATCAAGCTTTGCACACATGCTTAGATAGAACTTTTGGAAGGGTAAACAACTAACAAATTATGACATGATGCTAAGGTTTTAAGAATAGACCTTTGAAGCATGATACCAATCGAAGTGCGCCTTTCATTTCACCCTTAGCAACATGGTTAGCTTGATACCAATTGGAATACATAATTTAAACAAGAGAGAATATCTAGCTAACTTCCTATGCATGCTAGTGATCAAATCATCAATCAAGATTACTACTAGTCATGCACCACACAAGCAAGAAAACACTTTGGAAAACATCACAACTTTAATGCAAACAAGCATATGAGTGAATGCACATTCAAATGCAACAATTTGTTCATAGGCTTGCTCCCCCTACTTGTGTGCGCAAATTTTAATTTTTCATTTTTCAAAAACTTATTTCTCCCCCTATTTCTAGATTCTCCCCTTAACCACTTGTTTCTTTGCCTCTTATCATGTTTCTGATTTTAACATTTCTCCCCTTTACTACTTATCATTTTAACACAATTTCTCCCCCTTTGTCACACATTACCACAAAGGAAACCACTTGTAGTAACATGTATCACTTGAGGATACTTAGAGAGATTTGTTTATCAAGTCAATTTAGAAAGAGATGGGATGAATTATCAATTTAAATTCAACCTAGATTACTTGTACTAAATACTTAACACGGTTTTAAACCATGGACAAGCTTCTTCACACATCTTGCAATGGTTATCTTAGCCATGTTGGTTAAGTACAAGAATAAGCATTCTAGATTAAACATGTGAGGTTGCAAGCTTATCAACATGTCATATGCCACCACTAGATCAATCAACTCATAGAAACTATAGTGGTACCATATGTCCATAGAAATCATTTATTTTTTTCATGAATGAGCCTATCATGAGTGATGTCTATATGCTCTACACAAGACTAGCAAAGGATGAATGCATATGTCAATTAATTGTACCTTGCTATGTTGGAGTAGAGGCATGTCATAAGTGGGGTGAATCAACTCATGTTGAACAAGTCCAAGATATTCAACTCATTCCTTAACTTGCAAAACCTCTTCTCATCAAGTGTCTTGATGAATATGTCGGCTAATTGATCATCGGTGCCCACATTGTCAATGAAAATGTCACCCTTTTGTTGATGATCTCTTATGAAGTGATGTCTCACATCTATGTGCTTTGTCCTTGAGTGTTGGACGGGGTTGTTGGTGAGCTTCACCGCACTTTCATTGTTACAAAGCAAGGGGACTTTCTTGAAATGAATTCCATAGTCCTCCAAAGTGGCCTTCATCCATAATAGTTGTGCACAACAACTCCCCGCATTAATATATTCGGCTTCGGCGGTAGAGAGTGCCACACTATTTTGCTTCTTGGATGACCATGAGACTAGTGACCTTCCCAACATTTGACATGTACCACTAGTGCTCTTTCTATCCACTTTGCAACCCGCATAGTCGGAGTCCGAATATCCAATCAATTCAAACCTTGACCCCTTTGGAAACCATAGTACAACCTCTTGTGTATGCTTTAAATATCTCAATATTCTTTTTGTGGCTTTCAAATGACTCTCTCTAGGAGATGCTTGAAACCTTGCACACATGCATACACTAAACATGACATCCGGCCTTGAAGCGGTCACATAGAGTAAGCTTCCAATCATAGACCGATAGTGTTTGATCTACCATCATGCCACTTGAGTCACTATCTAAATGTCCATTAGTCCCCATGGGAGTACTAATGCCTTTAGCTTCTTCTAGCCCAAACTTCTTCATCATATCTTTGATGTACTTGCCTTGACTTACAAATGTATCATTCTTCATTTGCTTGATTTGAAGTCCAAGGAAGTAAATAAGTTCACCAATCATTGACATCTCAAATTCATTTGCCATCATCTCCCCAAACTCTTCACAAAAGTCTTGATTTGAGGATCCAAAGATAATGTCATCCACATAGATTTGCAAGATGAACAAGTCATTTCCAATCTTCTTGGTGAATAGGGTAGTATCAACCAAACCCATCTTAAACCCTTTAGAGAGAAGAAAGCTTCTCAATCTCTCACACCATGCTCTAGGTGCTTGATTCAATCCATAAAGAGCCTTCCTTAGCTTGAACACATGGTCAGGCTTCTTAGCATCTTCAAAACCGGGTGGTTGCTCAACATACACCTCCTAATTGATATACCCATTTAGGAATGCACTTTTGACATCCATTTGGTATATCTTGATATTGTGTGCGCAAGCATAGGCCAATAGAATCCTAATTTCCTCTAATCTTGCCACCGGAGCATATGTCTCCCCAAAGTCAAGACCTTCAACTTGAGAGTAACCTTGAGCTACTATTCTTGCTTTGTTCCTCACCACTATTCCATCTTGATCTTGCTTGTTCTTGAAAACCCATTTGGTTCCAATGACATTGTGCTTCTTTGGTCTTTCTACCAATTCCCAAACTTGATTTCTTGTGAAGTTGTTAAGCTCTTCATGCATAGCATTGATCCAATCAACATTCTTCAAAGCTTCATCAATCTTGGTTGGCTCAAATGATGAGACAAAAGAATAATGCTCACAAAATGAATCCAATCTTGATCTTGTTTGAACACCACTGTGAATGCCTCCAATTACTTGATCTAGAGGATGATCTCTTGCAATGTTGGTAGGTTGGAGCACTTGAATGTTGATGTCATTTGGTTGAGATGATGAACTAGCTTGAACTTGATCTTCATTTGCATTTGCTTGATCTTGAGTTGGAGAATCACTAGCTTGATCACTTGGAATGGTTACTTGATATTCATCTTCATCTTGTACTTGTCTTGGTCTAATATCACCAATATCTATATCTTTCATAGCATTGACCAACTTGTCACCTCTCACATCATCCAAGTTTTCTTCTTCATCTTGAGAGCCTTGAGTTTCATCAAATTCAACATCATGCACTTCCTCAAGAATTCCACTAGCCAAGTTCCATACTCTATAAGCCTTACTAGTTGTTGAGTAACCAAGTAGAAATCCCTTATCACATTTCTTTTCAAACTTGCTCAACCTTGTTCCCTTCTTCAAGATATAACACTTGCATCCAAACACTCTAAAATAGGCAATGTTTGACTTTCTTCCATTCAATAGCTCATATGGAGTCTTCTCAAGCATTCCATGACAATAGAGACGGTTGCTAGAGTAGCAAGCCGTGTTGATAGATTCGACCCAAAAGGAATCACTAACATTGTATTCACTTAGCATTGATCTTGCCATATAAATCAAGGTTCTATTCTTTATTTCAACTATCCCATTAGATTGAGGAGTGTACTTTGGAGAGAATTGATAATTGATTCCAAAGTCATCACAAAGTTCTTCAACTCTTGTGTTCTTGAACTCACTCCCATTGTCACTTTTAACTCTCTTGATAGTTGTTTCAAATTTATTTTGGCACCTCTTGATAAATGACTTGAAGATATCAAATGTGTCACTCTTGTCACTAAAGAAGAATACCCATGTGTATCTTGTGAAGTCATCCACTATCACAAATCCATACTTGTTGCCACCGATGCTTATGTATGTTGTTGGCCCAAAGAGATCCATGTGGAATAACTCAAAAGCTTTGCTTGTACTTATGATGCTCTTCTTTGGATGAGTGTTGCCAACTTGCTTTCTGGCTTGACATGCACTACATAGCTTGTCCTTCTCAAATGTGACATCCTTCAAGCCCTTCACTAGATCATGCTTGATTAGCTTGTTTAATTGCTTCATGCCAACATGTCCAAGCCTTCTATGCCACAACCAACCCATGATAGATCTTGAGATGAGACATGTAGAGAGTTGAGTCTCACTAGTATTGAAATCCACTAGGTAGAGGTTCTCATACCGAAATCCCTTGAAGATCATGTTTGAACCATTCACACTAATGATTTCCACATCCTCCACTCCAAAGATACACTTGAAATCGAGATCACACAATTGGGCAACCGACAATAGATTGAACTCAAGCCTTTCCACTAGAAGCACATTGCTAATTCTTAGATCATTGGAGATAACAATCTTTCCAAGCCCTTTAACCTTGCCTTTGCCATTGTCACCAAATGTGATACTATCAAAGCCATGAGTGTTATCTTGGTTGATTGAGTTGAACACCCTTCCATCACCGGTCATGTGTTGAGTGCACCCACTATCAAGCACCCAATGCCTCCCTCTGGCTTTGTAATTGACCTACAAGAGAGATCAATTCTTTTTAGGTACCCAAACTTGCTTGGGTCCTCCAAGGTTAGTTACCAAAGATTATGGTACCCAAATGGACTTCTTGGAAGCCATCCATGGTGCACCAACATACTTGGCATAAGCTCCATGAGTACCCTTGGAAAGTACATAGAATGAATCAACTCTAATGGAGGATACATCTTGCTTGGCCTTCTTGTTCACACATTGATGCTTATTGTGACCAACTTGCTTGCAACTCTTGCAATAGCTACCGGTGTTCTTTACAAAATGAGTTTTGTGAGAAACAAAGGCGGCCTTGCCTTTCTTGGGGGTATAGCCCAATCCCTCTTTGTAGAGAGAAGCTCTTTGGCTACCCAAGCACATAAGCAAGTGGTCCTCACCTCCATAAGCAGCTAAGGAGTGATTGAGCTTTGTAACCTCTTTCTTGAGGGTTTCATTTTCCACCATTAGTGAGGCATCACAAGTGAAACCATCACTAGTAGATGAAGTAGGAATGATAGTGCTACAAGAGGGGTTAGTGGGAGCAACAATGATAGGAGTATAGAAAGATTCATCAAGAATATCACAAGTAACTCCCATGTCACATGTTTGAACAATATCCTTCTTACTTTGATCAAGGAGGGAGGAATGAGCTCTTTCAAGCTTATAGTGAGACTTCACTAGCTTCTCATGGGCTTCCATTAGCCTCTCATGAGATGCTATGGCCTCATCAAGATTTTTCTCAAGAGCTATATTGGCCTTGCACAATTCCTTACACTCCTTCCTCTTTTTGTCAATGTAATCCTTAGCTTGTTCAAGCATGTCCATGAGTTCCTCCCTTGAGGGCTCCTCACTATCACTATCGCTCTCACTCTCATCATGAGAAAGTACCTTAGTGGACTTAGCCATGAAGCATGATGATGGAGTGTCAAATAGAGAGATCTTGTCCCTCATTGCAATGCTTGCAAATGCCTTTTTCTTGGTATGTCAAATAGAGAGATCTTGTCCCTCATTGCAAATGCTTGCAAATGCCTTTTTCATGATCACTATCATCACCACATGAAGAAGAATCACTATCCCAAGTGACAATATGAGAGTAGCCCTTCTTCTTCTTGTTGTTGTCAAATAGGGGCTTCTTCTCTTTCTTGCATTTCTTCTTGTGATCATCATCATCCTTGTCACTATTGTAAGGACAATGAGCAATGAGATGATCAAAGCTTCCACACTTGAAACACTTCCTTGGTTCATCATAGTTCTTGGATGAAGTCCTTTTTCTTCTTGCAACATAGCCCTTCTTCTTCATGAATCTTCCAAATTTCTTCACAAAGAGAGCCATTTCCTCTTCATCAAGATCACTAGCACTTTGGTCTTCACTTTCACTAGATTCTTCAATCTTGCTCTTACCCTTGCTCTTATGTGATGATGTAGCTTTGAATGCTACACTCTTCTTCTTTTCATCCTTCTTATCTTCCTTCTTGACATCTTCTTCCTTGTTCTCCCGATATGCATCTTGAGTCATCACATCCCCCAAGACTTGATTTGGAGTCATGGTGTCTAGCCCACTTCTCATAATCAAGGTCACAAGTGTGTCAAACCAGGATGGAAGACACCTCAAGAACTTGTGAGAGAAGTCCTTGTTCTCAACCTTCTCACCAAGAGCTGTGAGATAATTGACTAGCACTTGAAGCCTATGGAACATCTCCGACACATTTTCATCATCCTTCATCTTGAAGCTAGCAAAATTCTCCTTGAGAATATATGTCTTGGCCCCCTTGACGGCTTGTGTGCCCTCAAATGATTCATCAAGCTTCTTCCAAGCCTCATGAGCACTCTCGAGATTCTTGATTTGCTCAAAGACCTTCTCATCAAGAGCCTCATGGATGGCACTAAGAGCAATGTCATTGTGTTGCAACTTCTCTTCCTCTTGTGAAGTTGGAGCATCCACATTTGCTACCTCAAACTTCTTGTCCACCACAAGCCACACCTTCCGGTTAATTGACTTGATGTGTGCGGTCATCTTGACCTTCCAATAGCCATAGTTGGAACCATTAAATCTTGGTGGTTTCTTCATGTTGTTGATTTGAGCCATGATCACACTGTAGGTTATTAAGCCTCAAATTGACGGTGTACTAGCTCTGATACCACTTGAAAGGTCCTACTCCAAGTCTAGAGGGGGGGGGGGTGAATAGCCTAAATCAAAATCTAAAACAAACTCAACAACAAGTTAGATAGCAATGAAGCAAAGCTCGACTTGCTCTAGCTTACTAGGGGATGAAAAGCCTCCTAATTAACCACAATTGTTATCCTAATATATCTCTAGAAGCACTTAATGGCTACTCAAAACTAGTAGCCCTCTAGGCACAACCTAATATACTAAGACAAGTATGAATAAGTAAAAGCAAATATGGTAAGAGTGATTATACCGACTTGTAGAGGTCTAAAGCCAATCAAATTAGGAACTCCAATGTAGCCAATCAATCACACAAAGGGAGACAAGGTTGATACTTGATTTTTCTCCCGAGGTTCACTAGTTTGCCAACTATCTACGTCCTCCTTGTGTCGGCTCACTCACTTGGAGGTTCACAAGCTAATTGGCATCACACGCCAAACCCATCACCGGGTGCCGCACAACCAACACAAGATGAGGGCACTCGAAGACATGAGCAATCCACTAGAGTTACCTTTGCGATCTCCCGCGGGGAAGGCATAAGAACCCCTCACAATCACCACTTATGGTCGACGAAGCACAATCACCAAGCTTCTAGAATCCACACTGCTTGCTCCAAACCGTCTAGGTGATGGCAATCACCAAGAGTAACAAGAAACTAGCAGCGGTATCAACTCCCAAGTGCCACTAAGATGAATCACTTCATGCAATGCACTTGATGCACCCAAATCTCTCAAATGGATGATTAATCAAGTGTGAGATGAGTGGGAGTGTGTGTCACAAGCTTCTCAAGTGTATGCAATATCAGAATGAGCAAGAGAGCTGCCTTGAACGACCACACACCCTTTTATAGCCCCCTCAAAGGAACTAACCGTTATGCACTTGGGCTGCTGAAAAACGTGACCGTCGGACTACTTTTCAGCACCGTCAGACCATAGCACCTGGTCTTACGCTTTGGTCTGACGCCTTCTGCGTTTGAATTTGTTCCGTTGGCGCGCAGTTCTGTACACTGTCGGACCACCTTCATTGGTCCGAGGGGCTGGCCCGCCACCTCGTCCGACGCCTTGTCGTCTGTTGGCCAAACCCACTCAGTAAGCACCCATGCTTCAGACCACACCTCTGGACTAGTCCACCGGACTATGCAATTTGGTCCGGAGCCTCCTCAGAGCTTCGACGTTTTTACGCAGGGAGCACCCTGGCTTCGAACTACACCGTCGGACTAGTCCATCGGACCATGCCGAGGAGTCCGACGCCTGTCTTGATCTTCTGCTGAGCCTTGACCAAGCCACCGGACCACTCACCATTGGTCCGACGCACCACCGGACCATTGGTCCGGAGCTTCTTTGCGTGATAGTCAGTGATGGGAGCATCCGTCGGACCACCTCCTATGGTCCGGTGCTCCTAAGCAAACTGGTCCGACGCTTCTGTCTTGGGCATAATTCTCTTCTCTTTGCTTCCCTTGATCTCATGTGCTGTGACGGAACCATCCAAATTATAAGAGATCAAGTACCAAAGTAGCGGATTTAACTGCCACTTAAAACACTTGAGCCCATATAATCCCGGTAGTCCAGAAATCTCGAAGGATTTCTAACAATCGAGGATCGCGCAAACTCAGGTATGCACATTCGAACGAGCCACAAATAAATCGAAAATACTTGAAGTACGAAATAAGTTATTACAACACTTTGTTCCAAATAAAAGTAGTACTTACGCCACAACACCTGTGGCCAAATAAAACATTGTTTGAAACTTTGAACCCGAAGTTTTACTCCACACCGAAATCATTAAAAGACAGGGGTGCCCACGAGGTCATGCCCAACAACAGCAAAAGATGAGCTCGTAGGAGACCTTGCCCTAGGCCTACTCCTCTTCTCCTTCGAAAGGATAGAGACAGTGCTTACAATAGCCGAAGTATACTTGGCCATCTGCAACAAACGGGATAAACCCTGAGTACGGGAATGTACTCAGCTAGACTTACCCGTCTAACTGAAAATAAAGACTCCAAGGGTATGCAAGGCTGTATCTGGAGTTGGGTAAGCTTTACTTTGCAGAAATGCTAAATTAAAGGAGTTCACTTTAATGATTAAATGAGCAGTCATCTTTTATCCTACTATTTATCTCTAGGTTATTGCACCTGTACTAGAGCACTCACTTGAACTACTCAAACAATATAATAACATATATCCAATTCCTTCATCAATATTTTAGTAGAACCATTACGATGTCACATGGAGTTGTACCGTGGTGAAGCTCAGCATAATCCCCCATATCCAGTGGGGGGCGGCAATTCGAATCGATATACACCAGCTGGTAAGATTACCTTTAACACACGCCCACACTTTCCCCGTCGGGTCCATGCATTGGGTTACCGCTCAACAAAGTCCAGGTGGTAACCGACGCGATCTCAGAATAGTCCACCCAATTGTAGAAATTAGTTGGCCACCACGGGGCAGGTCGTATCTACAAACTAGAGGGTGCTCACAGTAGGCTGAGATTCGGCCCGGACAGTGTTTACTCGGCTTCGGGGTCAATACTCACAACGGCCCCTATGTGAAAGGGCGCATTCAAAGATGTAAGAGGGCCACCATCGTGTACAAACCTATACGATCCAACGGACGGACTGCCCCCAAGTCTAAACCACTTGGTGCCTCTTCCTTCCAGTTGACTGCATTTCATTACTACCATTGGTTCTTTCCACGATAGCAAATATAGCCAACCGTGATAGTATTACCCCCATGGGATAACACGAAACATAAATATAAAAGTAACCATTTAATCTAAGCAGGCTAAGCGGTTGCTTTTACTTTTATTAACAGGGTAACAAGGTAGGTAAAACAATAATCAAGGAAGGTAATGCATCAATTAGGATTCAATCAACTCCTGTCACCTAATGCATCACAGTATAAAATACTCAAGTAGATTAATTGTAAATCTTGGGAGGCTTAAGAATGCTCCGGGGCTTGCCTTGAGTGAAGGTGGAGGGCTGGTGGTCAGGGCACTCGGGGAGGCTAGTGTCGAGCTCGTGGTACTCCTCGTTTAGCTCCTGTACCTCCTAGACTTCTGTCTCTGTTGGCTCCTGGGTTCCTCCACGGATCCTAAATGATTGCAATGCATAAATAAACAACTGAATGGTGCAGGGATGATGCTTGAACGAGGTTTAACACACTAAAGAGATTCTAAGCATATAACCAATTACTTACCACAAAGCTACTTAAAACTAGAGCTATTGGCAACAAGGGTAAAACATGCTATAACTTATTTTTAGCAGAAACTATACTGAAAAACATATTTATCAGGAAAGTTCCAGGATTTATACATGCATATATTTACTACAGAAATTAATCTAAGAAAATAGCAGAAACACATTTGACTTTGATATATGCAGAAACAACTTAATTAAACATTAGTACCGAAGACATTCTCCAAAAATTATTTATATATATATATATAACAGACAGGCCATAACATAAAGAGTCTAACAAAATTGATCTCACCATTTTAGGATTTACCAAACTCTAAATATAAATTAACAAGCATTAGCATATACTGAAAATAAGAATAGGAAATCATTTCGGAAACTGGCTCGAGACACGTAGAGGCGTGCGAGGCGACTGACAAGCAGGACCCTCGATTACTTGAGGTCCATCTACCGTCGAGCAGGAAACAGAGGACGGTGCTGATAGGCGTGTTCTCGCCGGCGGTGAGGTCTTCGGCGGTGGGGTTGGTTGTGCTAAGCTCGGGATGGTGACGCGCATCCACGGGTGGTGTTGGTTGAACCGGCTCGACCGGTAAAGTGGTCGGCGGCGTGCGGTGGCGGTGCAACACGACGGTGCAACACGGCGAGGTGATCACCGACGATGCGAGGCTCGACGCTGGGTTGCGTGAGCATCGTGGCGATGCGGTGAGTGTGGCTCGAGGGCTAGTTGAGCCGGAAGGGCTCTGTGGAACCTTGGCCACGTGCAAGCTCCGCGGCGGCGGCAATGGCGCATGACCAATGGTGCTGTGATGACACAGGTCGAACTGAAGCTAGGGAAATGCGTTCTCACCTCGGCTAACTCCAGTGAAGCTTCCACGAAGATGGAGGCGAGACGGTGAGGGATGAACACTGCTCGGTCGGTGCGGTGGCGACTCGGGATCGAGGAACGGCGGGGACGTTCCGGCGACTAGAGTCCAAGGCTGGTTAAAGCGAGGCGTGTAGCGTGTGTGCGGGGCAAAGGCGAGAGAGAGTGCGAGACGGATCGAGCAGAGAAGCTCGGGTGGTGGTGTATTTGAGAAGGGGGTGCTGGTGATTCTCGGAGCTCTCGGCGCAACGATGGCAGAGAAGTGCGAGCGAGTGGAGCGAGTGAGGATGAGTGCGGACGAGTGGGTGAAGTGGAGGAGGTATAGGCGCTCCTCTTTGCACGGTCATGGCCGACCGGCGCGGCCAGTGGGGACTGTGACACGATGGTGTGGCGGTGGCAGCGGCGCTGGCGTGTTTGCGGTGAGCGGCGCAGAGCAAGACTTGGTCGACGCGCCGTTAGCGCGGATTCGCGCTCGAGTGCGAAAGAGACGAGGCAGGGCGCTGATCAGACGCGACACTGCGGCGGTGTTACCGTGAAATGACGGCGCGACACGCGGCTGGCAGGTCTGCGGCGGCGAAGCAGTGCGTCAGCGGAGGTGTAGCGATGCAAGCTCGGTCCTAGCGCCGTTAGCGCGGGCGCGAGTGCGGACGCAACTGCGACAGAGCGAGCGGCGACAGCGATGTCGGTGCAGTGCCGCAGCGACGACGATGGCGTGTTCCACTTCCGCGGTCAGGCATCGTTGGCCACGCGGCAGACGACGCCGACGTACGGTTCAGCCACGGTCGGGTGAGTGCGCGTGGGCGTGCGCGGCACGTGCGTGCGGGCGAGCGCGCGGGAGAGGGGTCGATATCGAGGGTAGGGGTCGATCGACTGATCGAGCCTCCGACTCGGTCGAGCCTCCTGCGCGGGGTCGTTCGATCGAGCCTCTGTCCGTCACTTCGAGGGGTCGAAGTCGAGGGGGGGGGGTCGATTGACTGGCTCGAGCCTCTGGCCCGGGGTCGTTCGATCGACCCTCGGTCTGTCCCTTTCATCGAGCGGCGGTCGAGGCCGAGCGGGCCGAAAGCGGTACTCGACCTGTTCCGGTTTTGAGTTCCCTTTTCCCATTTTCTTTTATTTGATAAAACTAAGCAGGGTAAACAAACATAAAGCAAACCATACTCTACTCTAAGCAAAGCAAGGTTTAACTAAACAGGTTGATCACAAGATTGAGCACAAAACACCTATTCATTCTAGTTTCAAAACATATAAACACACACATGAAATGATAGCATATGCAAACATGAATGCAATGAAATGCTTGTGCTTAGTGGTTAATGATGATCCTAATGCAAGCTTGACACATGGTGTCACATGTGCCACCACCAAGTGTTTCACTGACATGTGCATGTGTGTGGCATATTTTATCAAGTTTTACAAGGGTTGCTCATTAGGTTTTATATGCAATGCAATGATGATCAACCTAATGGCACTTGATAGTTGTAACCACTAACTATTTTCCCCTCTTCATAGTGCGGTTACCTATCCTAAATGTGATCACACCCACTAGGTGTCTTGATCACCAAAATGGAAAATCCCTAGTAATACCTTTGCCTTGATTAGCTTAGGGTTTTCTCCTTCTCTCTTCTTCTCCAAGTGTGGAACTTTTGTTTTCTTTCTCCTAAGCTTCCTCCTTGCTCCATCACTTGTCATCTTCATCTCTTCATAGTGTACTTAACCTACTCACACTTAAAGCTAGGTTAGTACTTAGGTTTCATCAATTACCCAAACCACTAGAGATCTTTCACTCGTATGAATGAATTTTGCCCTTTTGTTAAGTATAAGTAAAGTGGCTTCGTTGACATGGGAAAAGCAACCCTAGCTGGACACCCTATTAGAGCCTAAAAATTTGTGTGGGTATCAAAGTCTTCCTCCGGCCCTCATCCCTAGAAGTTCTAGGCCTAGCTCGCAAATAACGATTTCTGTCTAATTCTTTGTGCACCTTCTCTCGCTCGCCCCTTCCTCCCGCTTTGTGTGACTCTTGTAAATGATGTGACTCTCCTCGACACATGCGACTCCCTAGCACTGCCATGAATCCTCCCTGTTGACTACCTCCTATGTGGGCGACTCCCTTGCTGCGGTTGCGACCATGACCCACCCAATGGCGCTACTCCCCCGGCACGACTATGACTACATCCTCGCAAGGCGCAACTTTACTCCACTCCACTCTCCCTCCCTATCTCTGGTTGCTAGGGCTCTTCCTCCGTGATCCCTAGTGTTTTGGCCAAGAAAGTCAATAACAAGCGGGTCCTATGTGTCATTCTCCATTGGAATGAGTTTGAGGGCTCCATTTTCATGGCCATTGCTCGAGTACATCCTAGGAAAAAGTAGGGTCCTTAAAAGTGGAGGAGTCTGGCCTCAAATGAAAACTAGAGGCCCTATTATGAGGACTACTACTAGAGTTGCTCTTTCGAAGATTGAGCTTATACTTGGTGTAACTAGATATTTAGCATCATTCCTATTTTTGGGCATTTAGGCTGTTGGTTTGGTAATGCAGAATGGTATGCTAATTTTCCTACGACCGTTGTTCACCATCTTCCCATGCTTTATAGTAATCACACCGCCATTCTAGCTATTCCCAAATCTAATGCTCCATAACCTAGGGAAAGTTTCAGATTTAAATTGGTGGTTAATGGAAGAAAAAGGTTTAGCATGTTGCTTGTAGTAGCTGGCTCCAATCAGCAACTAAGAATTTTCATAACAGATCTAGAACTTTGGCGGCTGACCCAAAAGTTTGGGCTAAAAAGGAAAGACCTTATATACTTAACTCACAGAAATAGCAAAGAATCTTATCGATTTACAGAGAAAAACACCCAGCTGACCAAGATAAAAATGGCTCTTCCTCAACTAAAAAGGCAACACCATGACATCCTAAGTCAAGCAAGCTACACGCCATAGGTAGAGAGGAAAAAAACTCTAGGCCACAGAGGAAACACCAAATTCTTTCAGCAAACTCTGGGCCATCCTGAAAAGAGCAAGGAAAAATAAAATCAATTTCATTACAGGGACTACAACAAGGTAATACTATAATACCTCGCGTCCAAAAGTTCTTATATGGCCTAGCTTGTCACGTGGAACAACCTCATACACATAGCACCTTTCTTACACTTTCATCTTTGGTTCGAATAAAAGAGTTAACTTGAAGGTGCTATATTTGGAACGATAAGGATTATAAGCTAGATCTCACCCTCCTAAACTTTCAAGGTGGCACTAAACCCACCACAACAACTCCTCATGTGCCATATAGGCCAACAACACAACTTCTACATGGCTCTAATGGGTTGGGGTGTTACAAATACTTCTTGGTCTACAATTAATGAACATCTTTTCATGTCCATACCAGAACCGAAATTGAAAGAAATTCTAAAGTGAATAAACAAGGATATCTCACCTGGACTGATGGGCTAAATAATGTGTCTTTTTATAGAGTTGCATGGCCTTGGATTGGGCATGATGGAGCTGACCTAATTAATGTCCTCGATCTTTCTATCATTTAGGTCAGTTTCCCCTCAATCTAAATGATACTCTAATTGTGCAATTCCAAAAAGAGTGACCAAGTGTGAGATGCTATCTATTATAGTAAACTTTTATTAATCTTGTATGGAATATTTTGGCCAATAAATGATTTCAATTGAAGAAGATTTAAATTGCAAAGTTTTAGATCTCATTGAGCACTACAAACTTTTTCAGGGTGTCTCTCCATCTGAGGTCATTTGAAAATTTGAAAATTTGAGATTCTAAAACATAAGTTTTGGACTGTAAATAATTTCAAATAAAAAGTCAAAAACAACAAAGTTTTAGATCTCTTCAAATTCTATAATTTTATATTATTTTTTTCTCTTAATCAATTTTTTTAAGGAAAAGTTAAGAATTTCTTTTTTGTGACATCTATTTTAGAGATGGTGGGTTATATTTTGAACCGTCTCTAGGAACTGATTTCTAGAGGCAGGTAGTGTTTTCAACCGCCTCTGGAAATGCCTATATTTTTAGAGATGGTTAGAAATAACATCTACCTCTAGAAATGATACTCTTAGAGAAGATTGGTGTTGTTAATTGGCTTTGAAAATAGAGGCCAACTTTAGACATGGCTGGAACCACAAATCGACTCAAAAAATCGATTTCTAGAGGCAAGCCCTCTCTAGAACAATTTTAAGAGGCAGGTTTTTTTTGATAGAGCCATCTCTGCCCAAAGAGTTGAGCACCTCTAAAAACCATTTCCGGATAGTGTTGAGACTTATTTTGGCTGCCACAATAAGGTAACATATAGAAGTAATCACATAGCGTGTGATGGCAAGAGAAGGCATTGTAGAGACAAAGCAGAGAGAAGATGGGAATTGGAAACTAGGTGTGCGCATGACCTCACGGCACTGGCGTACATAATTGAATAGTGTTATATGGAGGTAAGGGAAACATACACATATAACTGCTATAAAGTCTACAACGTTCCATGTACTCCATCAACGATCTACAATAAATGAACAAGGCCTTATTTGCCAAATTAACTAAGGAAACTAATAAGGTATCATACATGATGCATGCATGCATACGCACTACATATACTCCCTCCATACTCAAAAAACTTGTCGTTTAGGACAAGGTTTTAGTCAAACATTAGAAATACAAATCATGCATAACTTTTGAATTATTGAGTTTAAAAATATGAAAATCATATCAATAGATTTGTCTCAAAACATACTTTCATAAAAATATACATATATTATATTTCAATAAATATCCATAAAAAATAAGCGGTCAAAGTTACACTTTCGAGACCGTGTCGTTTTATAAAACAACAAGTTTTTTTAAATACAGAGGGAGTATATATGTACAAAATGTACTAGCGTTGTTCTATCAAGAGTTAGGCGGAGAATCCGATCCATTGATGACTCTAGGGCCACTCCAAATCCCCGCCCCACTCTAGGGCATTCATTAAGATCGATTTGCCGAGGCGACCATCTCTAGAACCATTTTTAGAGGCATTTTTATCTACCCTACTAATTCACCGTCTTTTCTTTCTTAGGTCCGCCAAAAAACAAACCCCCCGCTGAGGAGTCTCTCATCCATCTACCCAGGAAAGTGTACCCAGAAGGCTGACCTCTTCAAAATCTACCGTCCTGGTTTATTCTTATCCTTCTCTCTCCCTACTCACTCAGATCCAACGACCAACATCACGTGTATCACCCATCCCATCTCTCATCCCCCGCCTACCACCCACGCTCGCGCTGCTCGGTCACAGTTCGATCGCTGCCTATTCCTCCTTTTCACCGAGTTTTTTCGGGATAAAAAAACAACAAACAAAAAGAGAAGGAGAGCGCCACCGCGCTGCCACAGAGGGAGGAGGAGAGGGCCGCCGCCGAGCTCCGCGCCGGAGGAGGGCCGCGCTGGTGGAGAGCCGCATCGGTGGGGAGTCGCCGCCGCGCCCCGCGCGAGGAGGCGCCGGGCCGCTGCACGAGGAGACGCCGGTGGCCCGCCGATGCGCCGAGGGGCAAGTGCCCGCTGCCGCTACATGCTGGTGAGGGCCGAGCCGCCGAGGGGCAACAGGCCAACGACGACGGCGTCCGCCCGCCGCCGGGCGTCGAGAAGCGAGGGAACGCAGGGAGCAGGGTGCCGGGGTGGAGGCCGGAGCGCGGCAGCGGCACTGCTGCTGCTGTGAGCAGCAAGACGCGGGAGGAAGGAGCAGGCCAGCAGCGGCGCAGGCGGGCGGCAGCGCAGTAGGAGACTGGAGGGGCGGAGGGTGGAGGCGGAAGCCGAAGCGGCGCTCGGCGCTCGTGAGTCGCGCGACTGGTACTGGTATCTTCTCTTTGGTGGGCTGAGTTGTTGGGCCAGAATTAAGAGTTGCTGCTAATTTTTGGGCCACGACTAGGGCCACGGCCCTACTGGCCTTAGGCCTAGGCCCACCCCTGCCGGTGGGGAGTCGTAGAACGAGGCCCCCCCCGCGGCGGACGAGGCCGACCCACCGCGCCTGGATCGAGAGCACACGGACGCAGACGCGGAGCTGTCGGCCGCCCTGCGGTGGTGCTCTCCGCCGCCGCGCGAGGTGCCACTTCGTGAGACGCCGGAGCACGAGGAGCTCGGGGTCGGTGTCGTCCTGTAGACACAAAAAGCGTCAGATTCTGCGAACACCTCGGGCTATTATCCGAATTCGATATCCAAGGTGTGCCAGTTGATTTGACCAGTTAATCGACAAGGACGATAACTAGAACAAGATCCAAGCAAGACAACGGCGATGCGCCCAGATGTCAAGACTCAGACTTGATCAAGAATAACTAGAGCAGAGCTGAACGAGACAACATCGATGCGCCCGGATGTCAAATCTCAGATTACTCCCACGCGGAACTTGCAAGGGTTTGACGGAGATCGAGGAGATGCAGCCGGTCGAAGCTTGAAGAACTCATAGATAAACTAAGACTAATGCAGTAAAAGAGTAAATTGCAGTAAAAGCGAATAAGAATAATAGATTTGTTTGATAGATTGATTGATATTTTTTCACGACCTCTAGGTATATATTTATACTCCGGTATCAGGAGTTGCAAACAGTCACGACTCGTACCTTTCCTTAACAAAACAAACTCCTATTTTAAAGGAAATAACTGACTCACGCAAGAGTCGGACCCAAATAACAATACTATTTTTTCCTAAACAGATACTCCTATTTTTTAAGGAAACAAACGACTCGTACAAGAGTCGGACTCAAACTGCCACAATAATACTGGTATGGGATCACTAGTTTCCTTATGTCTTTTCTTCGATGAAACTTTCCATCGGTAGACTTTTCAATCCGCAACTTCCTTTTACTACCATCGGCAATCCTCTGCTGACATCAACCGCCACGTCATCCTGTACCCATCGGCATCATCTCTTTATCAGTAATATCTCCAATCAGTCATTCTTTACTTTCATCGGCAACATCCTTATCAGCAGCATCCTCATCGGCAACAATTCTACTGTTGTTCAGCTTCCATCAGCAACAACCTTATCTTCATTTGCAGAATTCATTTTCATCGGTAAAATTAATCGATAACCTGCCTATGCCGATAGAAAACAACTACCGATCAATGCAAGTCTTAGCTCATTTGACACATGCCGAAAAACGGTGTCAACACATGCCCCCCAATTTCAGAGTGTAGAATATTTTACGCGCCGAAATTTTTCTCTACTGTAACTTTTCCTTCCAAGACAACTGCACGACCTCCTCGATTCTCGCGCGTACGAACCACAATTTATTAACAAAACTCCGCGACTGTAGCGCAAACAGTTGTAATCCCAATCATATCTCCTCGATTGCCGCACATACCTCTCTACATTCCTGCTCAGTGCAAAGAAATTTCCAAAATACCCTTGACTGGGCCTATAAAAATCATCTCCATCCAATTTGTTTTTTACCCCGAGCCCATTTTCACTTTCTTCTGCCCTCATCTTCATCCTTCGCGGCGGTCCTGAAGAACACCTCCAGCAACCCTAGCGTCGGCATCTTCTCCAAGCAGAACTCAAACAGCTTCAATGGCGATCAACTTCGAAGTTCCTAAGGTAAACTTGCTCCTTCTTTACCTCATCTCCTGCCAGTTCCTTTTCCGCATCACACAGATTCATTAATTTTTATTTTCCATTTTTTTTCTTTTTTTTTCGAACCCTAGGAAATGTTCAATAGGGTAGTAATCCCAATCGAGCAATCCAACTTTCACTGTCTAGGTCCAATGGGGAATCCTGACCCCACTAATTTGATTAATGCGGAGACCAACCGTATCCCCTTCAGATCTGAGTGCTTCAACCTAGGATTATGGAAGGATGCGTTCCGTTCATGGCCCAAATCTACCAAGGGATGGAAAAACTGGTATCTTAGGATAATCAGGACACAACAGGCTTATTGGTCAGAGCGCAATCTAGACCAGTGCATAAGACTCTCCATTGCCGATATGGAGAAGAATGAAAACATGATGATAGTCGCATCTTACTTCTGGTCCGATACCATGAATTCCTTCTTATTCAGACATGGACCTACCACCCCTACCCTTGCCGATGTGCACATGCTTACCGGCCTTGACGTCTCCTCTACCGATCCGTCCAACCTCTTCGGTAGGAAAGCCGAATATAAAGTAAACACACGCAATATCGGTGGTTGGACTGGATATATCAGAGAGAACCAGAAAACCAGATCGGTAGGCCAAAGGGAGCATGCTATCTTCTTGAACATGTGGCTGGAGAAATATATCTTCTGTGGCAGAACGGTCGGACCGACCACCATGTACCTTCCTGCAGCAGAGCTTTTAGCCGATGGAGCAAGACTTTCTCTTGGCCGGTATCTCCTTGGATCGGTATACCATCTCCTGCATCATGTATCCAGGAAACTGTTACTAGGCGAGCCCATCGGCAATCTTGGGGGTCCTTGGTGGTTCGTAAATATGTGGTTGAACGCACACATGTACAAGGTCCTCCAATTTGACTTGTTCACTCAGCAGTTTCCAAGGGACATATCGGAAGACTATATATATGATGACGATGAATCGACAACTCGTCCCCCACTCAATTTTGGGGAAGCTATCATAGTGCTCCAAAGAACCGATGCCAACCCAGATCAATTCGGTAGGTTTTTTCAAAAGCTCTACAATGGAATCCCTGCTGCAGAGCGGCTTTGGTGGCCATACATTGACGAGAACAACCGATTCCCTCTGCTATTCAATCTTACCGATGGGAACGTACCAGAGAATGAAATAATTATGAAGGCTAGCATTGTTCCCCGAGCATCCCAGTCAATATCTTTGGAACCGGGAAGAATGCCCCTCCAACTTACGAGTTCTACTACCTATCGGCAGCAGCAAGACAGCTAGCATTTGGTCAGTTGCTGATCAAACTCAGCTATGCCAATGTGATAAAGCCAAGGGAAGTCATCTCTGGTGCCATAGATTGGAACAAAATCGTCAATCTTTCTCCCCATGCCGATACATCCAACATCAACTTATCCTCCTGGGCACCAACATCATTCATCACAGAGTCATACAAATCCTGGTGGCAGGAATGGAGAAGCCAACTATTTGCTAAATCATCACACTACTATCGGCATTTGATCGACTCCGACCACATTGTCCCCGATGATGTAGTAAGTTCTTCATCCTAATGCATTTTCATTATTCACTCCTGCTATCGGCGACTGACCCCTTTTACTTGAAAGGTTGACGATCCAATCCCCCAGATGAGCAAGAGTGGCAAACACTTCAATCTCCGAATAATGAGCCCCATTTCAATTATCGGCAATAAGGCTCCCACATTGGCTGCCTTCACTCCTCAAAGGGTACCTAAGGTTACCCTCAAACCTAAACCGACGCCTGCCAGGACTGTCGCTTCTCCATCGGCTGCTGCCGCCATCCTAGCACGAGCCTTCGCAGTAAGTTGTCTTTACCTTACTCATGCTGATTATAAACTCTTATCAGTGATATTTACTTCATTTAACTCGCATCAAATACTTTTCAGGCAACGAGGCCATCGGCAGCTGCTCCAAATGTGCAGACTTCTCCAACTTGTGTTGCCGATGCCCCCCAAGCCTCGCAGCCAAAACGCGCCAGTTCACCAATTGCCGCTCCGGGGAAGAAGAGGCGTCTGAGGCCAGCCACTCCGTCACCACCAACTCCAGCTGCATCATCAACTCCCGCCGATATACCAATGATAGAACCAACATCGGCACCTATTCCTGCCCATCCGCTGGACGACATCTCCGACCAGGAGACAACACCACCACCCACAGCGACAGCGGAAGCGACATCGGCATCGACACCTTCACCGGTTGAAATCCCTGATCAGAGAACGACATCACCGCCACACGATCTAGCCACCATAGCAGAAGTAGTACCAACAACAGCACCACCAGCACCAACTGCTCCTACTATGGAAGCAAGTTCATCGGCAATTGCTGCCGATCTCCAAGAGGACGCTGCACCAACTGCCATCCCAAGTCCCAGGCAAGAAATCCATTTTAAGATGGTAAGTCGATTATCACAAAACCCATAACATAAATTTAAGATCGGCAAACTCTAATCTTTTTTTTCAGGCCCAAGACTCCCCTGACAGCTTGTTCTCCTTCGCCATCAACCTTCAAGATGAAAACGAAGGCTGCGAAGGCTCTGCTCTGGCGAATAGCTTGTTTTCCTTTGCCGTCAACCTTCCTGACGAGGACGAAGACGAAGAAAGCTCTGTTCCAACTTTATCGGTAGATATCAAACTCAAACTCAAAACATTGCTATCTCTATTGCAACAAGATACACTTCATCTTATCCAGGACTCAGCCGCAGCAAAGATAGCCTTCAAAGACATTCAAGGTCATTTATCTGCCGATACAGAAGAAATACTCTTCCAGGCAGCATTCCTTGAGAGCAAACAACTTTAGTATCAAAAGCTTTCTCGTCGCATGGCCGATAGGGCTGCCCAATCAGAACTCGAAGAAAGGATGCTTCAATTCAAACGTTCTGCCGACGAAAAACACAAGAACATAGGCCACTTGGAAACCTCTGGCCTAGAGCTCGACCAAGACATCGTCCGTCTATCGGCAAGGAGGGAACATCTATTAGCAGAGCTGAAGCAAGTCGACGAAGCCTTGAACACGGCCAATCAAAAGAAAACTGAATTCCCAAGCGTCATTCAAGCTTTGCGACAGGAAAGAGAGACCGATGCGCGTCAAGCCCTCCGGATAAAGAAGAAGATTAAACCGATAGAGGGATCCGCCGATGACGACACCAAAGAGATGGAAGCGATAGAGCAAATTCGCCTGCGTGCGATATCAACTATCCAATCCCTGTTGTAATCTATTTGTAATCTATTGCATCGGCAAACGTAACACTGATACTTGATTCACTTGTAATATATTGCTAGTACAATTTTTACCGATGTCTTATACAGTATTTTCATCGGCATTCCAACAAGTATCTTATGCATCTACCCAAATACTAGGTTAATATTTCTTCAAGTATTTGCCATTGATTGCTCTGGGAAACGCAACCCCTTCGAGAGTTTCTAAAATATAAGCATTGCCAGGAGCAGACCGTTTTATCCGATAAGGACCCTCCCAATTAGGAGACCATTTTCCAAACTTAGTACTCTTAGTCCCAATCGGTAAAATCAACTTCCATACCAGATCACCATCGGCAAATTCCTTCAACTTTACTTTCTTGTCATACCACCTGGCAACCCTTTTCTTATTTTCTTCAATGCTGATCAAAGCCCTCAACCGATGACTTGCTAAATCTTCCAACTCATCCTTCATAAGAGTATCATATTCATCGGCTGTCAATTGAACTTGAGAAAATAACCGTCTAGAACCAGTTTTAATTTCCCAAGGAAGGACAGCATCGTGTCCATAGACTAACTGATATGGCGAAACTTTAGTTGCACCATGACACGCCATCCGATACGACCATAGGGCTTCATTCAACACTATATGTCACCTCCTAGGGTTTTCTTCAATCTTGCGTTTGATAAGTTTAATAACTCCTTTATTAGTGGCTTCAGCCTGACCGTTAGCTTGGGCATAATAAGGAGAAGAATTCAATACCTTGAACCCCATACCAGCAGCAAACTCATCAAACTCTCCCGATATGAACATAGTTCCTTGATCGGTAGTAACAGTTTGAGGAATACCAAATCGATAAACAATGTGTTCTTTTACAAAATCTATCATATTTGCTGATGTTACTTTCTTCAAAGGAATTGCTTCAACCCACTTTGTAAAGTAATCAGTAGCGACAAGTATAAACTTATGCTCTTTGCTTGATGGCGGATAAATTTGACCGATGAGATCAATAGCCCATCCTCTAAACGGCCAAGGCTTGATTATAGGATTCATTACCGACGCAGGTGCCCTTTGAACATTACCAAACTTCTGACAATCTTGGCACCCCTTAAAATAGTTGAAACAATCTTCGAGAATTCTCGGCCAATAATATCCATTCCGCCTAATCATCCACTTCATCTTGAATGCCGATTGATGTGCTCCCACACACACCCTCATGGATCTCGCCCATTAATTCTTTTGACTCTTATCTATTAAGGCATCTGAGCAAAACTCCATCAATTGTCCGAAAATACAATTCATTGTCAAGGAGTACATACTTGGTAGCCTGAAACCTCAGATGCCTTTCAACCTTTTGAGACGGATCCCTTAAGTAATCGGCAATTTCTTTCCTCCAGTCATCGTAACCACCACCGATGTCATAACCTCTTGAATCGGCTGATACCCTGAAGCACTCTGTGCTAACCGATTGACCTCTTCATTATGCAACCTGGGAACATATTCAAGGCGGTATTCCTTGAATTCCTTTAACAACTGCAAACACTTTTTGTGAGTTGCAATTAACGCTTCACTTCGGCATTCATATGTTCCAATCAATTGGTTAATCACTAACATGGAATCACTGAAGATCTCAACAGCATCAGCTCATACCTCCTTGAGTAATTCCAACCCCTTTAGCAGAGTCTGATACTCAGCCTGATTGTTTGTTGAAGTGGCAACAATCGGCAGTGAAATTTCATACTTCTGTCCTCGGGGTGAGATTAAAACAATATACTTAACCACATCAAAGAACAAAGTCCAAGGAACAATTTCTACAGAGCCTATCACAATATAATGCTGAGTAACGAAATCGGCCATCACCTGACCCTTAACTGCCTTAGCCGATTCGTACCTTAGATCAAACTCTGAAAGTGCTAAAATCCATTTGCCAATTCTCCCACTTAATATCGGCATCGATAGCATATACTTAACCACACAATCTTTGCAGATTACAGTACATTCAGCCGATAATAAATAATGCCTCAATTTTATGCAAGAGAAATATAAGCATAAACATAATCTCTCTATAGCCGAATACCTGGTCTCAGCATCCACCAGCCTCCTACTTAAGTAATAAATCACACGTTCTTTCCCTTCAAACTCTTGGATTAAGGCTGACCCGATAACACCATCATCGACAGACAAATACAACCTGAAAGGTTTCCCGTGCTGAGGTGGAACCAGGACTGGAGGGTTTACCAAATATTTTTTGATTAGATAAATTGGATATAAATCTTCTAATAAAATTAATCTTGCCAATCAAGGATTGCAACTCAGTCTTGTTCGTGGGGCAACTACTTTGTTAATTGCATCAATGGATTTTCTGCCGATCTCGATGCCCCTCTGATGTAACATGAAACCAAGAAACTGACCTGCCGATACACCAAATGCACATTTGTTAGGATTCATCTTCAACCCATGATCCCTTGTGCATTCCAGGATTTTCCGCAAATCGGCAAGATGCTTCTTTGTCACACCCAGTTTTAAAGAACAAAACCAGGCTAGCCATATGTGTGCCCAGGAAGTACACACATACAACAACAGAAAAGAAGAATATCAAAATCAATGTTATATAGCGAAAACATAGATACATTAACACTTACATCAAAGTATAGCGGAACGATTACTAAACTTTCTTGAAGCTCCAACTTCACAGGGACAGTTGACTGGGGGTTGCATACGCCTAGCACTTCTCCGAAATCTCACTAGATCCATCTTCTGTTACCCATCCGGGATTTTTATCCAAAGTATTGAAAAGAAAAGAATAAGCGTAAGTACATATCGTACTCAACAAGTATATATGGGGTTCATGAGGCTCAAAAAGTTGACACTGGTTTACAGTGGTAGACATTTTTAATTGATTCAAAACCTTACAAAGGATGTGTCATAAGTTATGCTTAAGCCCCCAAATTAAACCACATGATCATATAACAATTGAAACATCATAATATCATGATAAAGTGATTCACAAGTAGTAACATGTAAACATTGTTTCTGTGAGTTTTACAATATTAGTCTGTGAGTTTTCCGGGCCGCTCGTGTCCGTGAGCACGGCTGATATATCAGTTTTTAACACTCTGCAGAGGTTGTACACTTTACCCACGAGTCGTGATTTACCCTTTCGCCCGAGGGGATCAGCCTCTTACCCACTTCCAAGGAAGGCCGACAGGGTTCACTATGAAGTCTTTCAAAGGGGCTCGCTGACAAACAACAGACACTACGGATCCACGGGCAAGGGGTATATAGGAGCCCCGGGATGGTACACACATGTAGCGGTCCCCACTCCAGCCGCTCCGCAACCGCTCGGCAATGACAACTTTCGCGAACTGCCACATGCGAGAGAGTTGCCCTCATATTGAACTAAAGCCAGAGCCATTATAGCCCTCGTGGTTGTACTGTATGTCCCAGCTTTTGCTGACAGATAGGGTTCTAAATCCATGTTACTAAAAAGTCAAGTTTTACTTCATCATCTCATATAGTCATTAATCAAGATTAAAGGATCATGCTTCTTTGAATAGAGCACTAGCAATAACTACCCATATGCAAAGGTAACCCATAGGATTCCAAGGTTCAAGGTAACAAATCTAGGTAAACCCTATGGTGACAATATTAGACACATGCATATGATTTTATTGAAAACATCATGAATAGGACATCAAGGAAAATCCCATATAATACTTGCCTTAAAACAGATCCTTTCTTCAAAGATCAACATCTTCAAAGATCTTCTAGTAAGCCAACTTCTTGATCTCCAACGTAACACTCACCGATTGGACAATAATTAACAAACATCACTCAAACACCTGACCAAACATAGCATACATACATATCTATTTAGAACAATACACCAATCAATTAAAAAGATTTTAAAAAAAACTACGCATCTCTATGATCACACAGTCGCGAAGATCACACTAAACGGAGCTACGATGATCAAGCTACGACTAACGGGGATTTTGCTTTTTAAAACAAGAACTAAGAGCTTTATTAGTTTTAGCTATGAAAAAGGATGTATAAGGTATTTCAAAGGAACACCCACGTTAGATTAAGTCAAAGTTGTATTTGGATCTCGAAATAAAAGTAGAACTAATCATATTTTATATATAAAACAAGTTGCATAGTTATTAATCAAGTTTAGCAGTTAACCATAAAATTAAAGAGCTATTAACATGGTATTAAATATTACTAATGAAAAGGTTATGCCGATACGAAACCAACGCAACTTGAACGGGACGAAACGGATTAAAAACGGAGAAGATATGATTTAAACAAGATTTAGAGATTAAACAGGGAAATTAAAAGACATTAAATAAATATTTATTTTCAAAGTTTGCAAAACAGATTGATTATGGTTTTAACATGCAGATAAAAACTCTACGAATCTAATGCGACTTGAACGAAGTAAAACGGAGATAAAACGAAGAAACGGTGGAGATTAGAGATTATACCGTGAAAGAAAATTGCACTTGTCTCCTTCCTTCACTTTTGTACGAACGCTCTTGATGCTGCTGCTGCTCGTTCGTGCAGAAGGAGGGGGTCGTCGGGCCAAGGGATGTCAATCAGACGCTGGGCAAGGGATGTCGATTGGAGAGCATCACCACGGTTGGAGTAGGCTGCACGATAACGGTAGAGTAGGAAAAATATATGATTTTCTACCGTTAGGTATTCCCAAACTAGGGGCACCCCTTGTGGTAGACGTGGTGTGCTTTGGTCAAGGGGGTGAGTACATATTTATAGGGAGGAAGACTCTCCACCTCAACGTTAACTAGCGATATGGTACTAATTGACATTGCACCTCCACCTTTACTAATGGGCCAAATTAACCATCAAAGCCCATTAATAAATAAATGCTTGGGCTTTTGTGATATATGAGGATTATTGCACATGGGCTTTGTGGGCTGGTGGGAAATTGAGGTTTTCATTATTTATTTTTGGAATAAATTATTTTCGTGAATAAAATAATTCTAGAAAAGTCTAGAACTAATAAATAAGCCATGAAAAATACTCTGAATGCTCCAAAAATTCAGGAAAAATTCTCGGAGATACTTTTGAACACAATGAACCCAAATAAAGTATTTGGAGCTCATGAAAAGATATTTTGGAGCATCTAAAAATTAGAATTTGCTCGTAGATAAATAGGAAAAAGGTCCAGAAAAATTCAGAAAAAAAATCCCAGAAAGAATTTAGAGACATGTTGATGAATTATGAACTCAAGGGAATCATTTGGATCAAGAGACAACGGATACTGGGAATGTCCAAACACAAAGATTAAGATCGAGAACAAGAATTTGATTATAGAAAAAGATAGAGACGAACCAGAGACCGATAAACGACTTACTAAACGCGTTTTAAAAACTTTAAACACTCACATGCATCAAGACAAGCAATGAACAACCACCACAACAATTAAAGTCTATCAAATTGATTTAGAAAAGTTTATAAATTCACTTTTCCTATACTAAATTTGTGCAAATCAAACTAATCTTGGAAATTTTTATATGAACATAGAAATCATTTATTTTATTTAGTGTTTTCTAAGCACAACCCAAAATATGAAATTTTGGGGTGTGACATTCTTGAAATTTCCGGATTTAACTACCACATCATCAATATAGATTTCGACTATCGTGCCAATGTACCTATGAAATATAAAATTCATCGCCTTTTGATAAGTAGCACCGTCATTTTTCAAGCCAAAAGTCATGACGACCCACTCAAATAAACCAACGTGGCCTGGACATCTGAAAGCAGTCTTGGATATGTCTTCTTCAGCCATGAATATCTGATTATATCCAGCATTACCATCCGTGAAGCTAATGATTTGATCTCCAACAGCAGCATCAATCAGTAGATCGGCAACGGGCATCGGATAACCATCCATCGGTGTAGCCTTGTTGAGATTCCTGAAATCAATACAAACACGGAGTTTTCCATTCTTTTTATATACAGGAACCACGTTAGAAATCCAATCGGCATATCGACATTGCCGAATAAACTCAGCTTCAATTAACTTTGTAATTTCAGCTTTAATGTCAGGCAACACCATAGGATTACATCGGCGCGTAGGTTGCCGATGTGGTTGGAAACCAGATTTGATAGGTAACCGATGTTCGACTATTGATCGGTCTAAACCAGGCATCTCCATATAATCCCAAGCAAAACAATCTTTATATTCCTTTAATAAGTCAATCAATTGCTACTTACATTGGGAGTCTAATTTAGCGCTAATAAAAGTAGGCCTATGCTTACTACCATCGCCGATATCTACTTCTAATAAATCATCTGCCGATGTCAACCCTTGTCCTAGTTTTCCATCATCGGCGAATCGATCCATTAAAACCCTTCTTCAGAACCGACTGCTTGGATCGGTGTAATGCGGTAATCGGCAACTTTGAGGAATTTCGTGTCCCAAGCTTCACCTAATATGCATCTGGTCTGCTCATAAGTTTCTGATTCGGCCGATGCAACAGTCGATGGCGTCTCACTCCGGACAACTTCAATTTTATCTCTGACCCACTGCACAAGACTCTGATGCATAGTAGAAGGAACACAACAATTGGCATGGATCCAATCCCTTCCCAGGAGCAAATTGTAAGTACCTTTACCACTGATCACAAAAAACGTCGTCAGTAAAGTTTTACTGCCGATGGTCAAGTCAACACATACGGCTCCCATAGCTGGCGACACATTGCCTTTGAAATCTTTAAGCTTCATGTCCATCTTGACTAAGTCTTGGTCGCCTTTCCCAAGCTTCCTGAACATGACATATGACATTATGTTGATCGACGCTCCACCATTCACCAACATCTTCATTACAGGCTGTCCATCTACTTTGCCCTTAACGAACAGAGCCCTCAGATTCTGCCTTTCATCATCGGTCGGCTTCTTGAAGACAGCTATCATCGGATCCAGCACCAATTGCGCCATTTCAGCAACTTCTTCTTCGTCACTGACAGACGCCATGAACTCCATCGGCAATATGACGACCATGTTGATTTCTGCCGATGGGTCCCTATCCTTGCGCTTTGGCCTCCATTGATTTTTCCTTGACGGAATTTCATCGTCATGTAAGTCATTTCAGCGTTCGCGCTGGATCCTCCTTTTCTGAGTTTTCGTCAGACTCTTGGGGCACCACTGAGGAAGCTTGGTTTTCCAAATAGGTTGGTATTATTTCTCTCTCCTTATATCGGTATCACCCCGAATGTTTGGATCCCTGGAGAATATTTCTTCATCAGGCACTCTTGCATTGGCCATTTCCTCAAGCTCTTCTTGACCAATACGCCCGCCAAGCCTGTCATGGGCGCTGAGCTTGGCCCCCAATCGATCATGCGCCGACTTCTTTTCTCTGAGTGGTCTAGCATACCCAGATGTCCAATCATCAAAACAGGGCTTTTTCTCTGACTGACCAGTAGGATAATACATGTTGCACTCAGGACAATTATCGGCAGTAGGTAGCTTGATGCCTTCTTCCCAGCTGTGAACGAAGAAGGGACACTTCCAGTGGTCCTTATGCTGAAGCCATTCTTGGTGTTCTTCCTCTTCCTGCCGATACCGTTCCTCTCTGGATTGCTGATACTCTTGCCTCGGCTGCTTATACGTGATGACAACCCCAGGAGCTCTTCTGGCCCTGCTACCTCCATCGGCAACCTTCTTGCCCTTTCTATCATCGGCAAATCTTCTCTCATCACGTTCAGCCACCTGATGGTCAAGATCTACTGATGCATTTTTCCTGGCAGTTGCCGATGTCAACACTTTAGTTTTTTCACTGGTTTCCACCATATTATTCGGAAACGGGTGCTGATCTATTTTCATCGGTTTCTGGGCTTTAGAATTTTCAAATTTGATTCTCCCAGATTCAATTTCTGACTGCAACTGCTGCCTGAATACTTTGCAGTCATTGGTATTGTGCGAAGTCGCGTTGTGCCACTTGCAATACCTGATCTTTCTGAGCTCCTCAGCCGATGGAATCACTTGGTTGGGTGGCAACTTGATCCGCCCTTCTTGAAGTAATAAGTCAAACATCCTATCAGCCTTGGTGATGTCAAAGGTAAATCTTTCAGCTTCCTTCTGACCAAACGGACAAAACACTGACTTCTTATCCCTGACCCATTCAGCAACATCAATACTTAGCTCCTCATCTGACTCAGAACCTTCTTCTTGCCTGATAAAGGACACCTTCTTGTTCCAAGTCTTCCTGGGCTCAAAAGTTTTGACATCCTGATCGACAATCCTCTACACCAGATGACTTAAGCTTTCAAATTCTTGAGACGCATACTTGTCTTTGATATGTGACAGTAGTCCTTGGAAAGCCAAATCAGCCAGCTGCCGATCATCAAGTATCAGACTATAACACTTGTTCTTCACATCTCGTAGCCTCTGGACAAAGCTCTCCACCGATTCGTCATTACGCTGTTTCAACTTGACTAAATCGGTAAGCTTCTTTTCATGTACGCCCGCGAAGAAATATTTGTGAAATTGTTTTTCTAGATCGGCCCATGTGATTACAGAATTTGGAGGCAACGATATAAACCATGTGAATGCCAATCCAGACAATGATGATGAAAACAATCTCACCCTCAGCTCTTCCCTACTGGCAGCTTCTCCGCACTGGATAATGAAGCGGTTGATATGCTCCATCGTTGACGTGTCATCTTGGCCAGAGAATTTAGTGAAATCAGGCACCTTGTACCGATTTGGGAGAGGAATCAAGTCATATGCTGGAGGATATGGTGTCCGATAAGAATACGTATTAACCTTGGGTTTAATGCCGAATTGTTCTTTCATCACTTCGGCAATCTTATCGGTCCAATATGCATCCTGCTCTTGCCGACTCATTGGCTGGTTGTTGACTGGTGGAGCCGGCTGATGCGCCCCTTCCGATCCTGATGGAAGATAATTTGGTGTAGTTAGCACGGGCGCAACACCAGACATCTGGACATTATGCATCGGTTGACTTACCGATGGGTAACTTAGCGTATTCAATGGGTTATATTGTGGCGTTACATTCATCGACTGTTGAACCAATGCTCCGCCTTGAGAATTTGCCAAGTGTTGACTCCCGAGTTGTATCGCTTGATGCTGAATTGGCGGTGGAGCAGTCCAACGAGGATTGTGCACCATCGGCATATAATTCACCGACGGATGATAACTAACTGGAGCATGTTGTTCCTGTATTCTGGAGCAATCAATAATTACATTACCTTGAGGCCTTAGTACTCTAGCTTGAGGATGTATCAACATAGATTGATTCCCAGTTGATATGCTTTGAGACATCGACACAGAATTCGCCGATGGTGGAATCACAGGTACTTTAGGAATTACCATCTGGAGATCTTCCGATGGCATTTGCACAGTTGGAGAAGACGTAGAGTAATGCATCATAGGAATCATCGGCTATGATTGCATTGCCGATTCCATGGAGCCCTTCCAGGCTGAACTGTCTCCCTGCACTAGACTAAAACCAGCAGACGGATTTGAAGGCATACCGTATCCCCACAAGTTAGCAGGGGCTGGATGATTCTGAATAGCAGGTCCCGACATTGCTGACGCCACTGGATCTGCAGTAAGCTTGGTGACGCTTTCAGGACTCGGCCTTAAAGGTGTAGCCACATCGGCAGACGGATCCACGGGGGTGGACGACGCCATTGGAGCTGCCGATGGGTTTATAGATGCCGATCCAGGTTGATGATACGCTGGACCAACATACTGGGGTGCATGTCCTTCTCTGAACGATTGCATAACAGCATTGTATACAGTATTGGACAGCACATTTGTTGACACAAAAAGCGTCAGGATTTGCGAACACCTCGGGCTATTACCCAAAGCTCGGTATTCCGGAGGCGTGCCAGTCGATTTGACCAATCAATCGACAAGGATGATAACTAGAACAAAACTGAACGAGACAACGGCGATGCGCCCAGATGTCAAGGCTCAGATTGATCAAGGGTAACTAGAGCAGAGCTGAACGAGGCAAACAGCGATGCGCCCAGAATGCCAAAGCTCAGAGGTACTCCCACGCGGAACTTGCAAGGGTTTGACGGAGATCAAGATGATGCAGCCCGTCGAAGCTTGAAGAACTCGTTGATAAACTATAGCTAATGCAGTAAAAGGGTAAATTGCGATAAAAGTAGAATAAGAATAAAATTGGTTTGTTTTTGATTGGATTGATTTTTTTCATGGCACTCGGGCACATATTTATACTCCCCCGCATGGAGAGTTGTACAAGTACACGACTCATATCCTTCCTAAAACAAACTCCTATTTTTAAGGAAACTGACTCGCGCAGGAGTCGGATCTAAAACAATAATATTTATTTCCCTAAACAAACACACCTATTTTAAAGGAAAATAAACGACTCATGCAAGAGTCGGACTTAAACTACTATAATAATACTGGTACAAAACACCAGTTTCCTTACTCTTCTCTTCGATGGAAACCTTCCATCGACAGATCCCTCCAATCCGCGACTTCCTTTTTTTAGCTACCTGTAGTCCTCTGACACCAAGCGCTAAGTCACCTTGTACTCATCAGCATCTCATGCCCATCGGCATCTACAACACTTCCCGATCGGCGACCTTGTACTGGTAACTATCTTCACCAATCAATCCCGATCGGCAATCGGCAACCACCCCTCATCGGTGGTCGGCTATGACCCTTCATCGGTAATCGGCAATGTCTCCTTATCGGCAATCGACAATGCCTCCTCATCGGCAACCAGCATCAGTAAGACTTCACCGATTAACCTTTGTCGGCAAAGAACATCCAGCCTCCATCGGCAGCGCAGTTAGTCTTCCCGCAGCACTCTCAAGATTTCCAGATGCCGATGGAGAACAGTTGCTGACCAGTCAAGCCTTAGCTCATTTGACACGTGTTGAAAAACGGTGTCAACACATGCCCCCCAGTTTCGGAGCGTATAATATTTTACGGGCCGAAATTCTCTCCACTGCAGCCGTTGCTGTAGCCATTACCTCCGAGATGGAGGCACAGTTTCCTCGATCTGTGTGTGGAACTGCAATTTAATAAAAAAATCCCTCGATTGTAGCACGAACGGTTGCAGACCACCTCGATCACCGCGCGTATCTACCGCAGTCCTCTCCACATTCCTACACAGTGTGAAACAGAACCCCAAAATGCCCCTGAGCAAGCTTATAAAAGTTACCGGGATCCACACTACCTTTTTACCCCGAGCTCTTTTTCACTTTCACCTCCCGGCCTTCGTCTTCAACCTCCAGCCGCTCCGAAGAACACGAGCTCGAGCAAATAGAACCCTTCCACAATCCAAGGACGAACTGCAAGCACCTTTTAATCCCAATGGCGATCCAAGTCAACATCCCAAAGGTAAGGTTCCATCTCCGCCTAATCCAACCCTCTGCTGGTTCTTTTTCCCACACAAATCTGGATTTATCCCCGTTTCTTTTCTGATTTTTCCCCTTCTTTCCTTCAACCCTAGGAACTGTATAACAAGGTAGTGATCCCGCTCACTGGTTCCACCTTCAGCTGCTTAGGCCCCATGGGAAATCCTGATCCCAGCTTCTTAATCAATGCGGAAGCCAATCGGATCCCATTCAGATCTGAATGCTTCAGTCTAGGGTTATGGAAGGATGCCTTCCGCTCATGGCCCAAGCCCACCAAAGGGTGGAAGAACTGGTATCTTAGGATCGCTAGGGCGCAACAAGTTTACTGGCAAGAGCGCAGCTTGGACCAATGCATCAGGCTCTCTATTGCCGATATGGAGAAGAACGAGAACATGTTAATAGCAGCCTCTTATTTCTGGTCAGACACGATGAATGCTTTCTTATTCCGACATGGACCAACCACCCCCACTCTTGCCGACGTCCACATGCTGACCGGCTTAGACGTCTCTTCTGCCGATACCTTCTCCTTATTCAATAGGAAAGCTGAGCACAGAGTAAACACTCAGAACATCGGCGGCTGGACGGGTTAGATTCAGGAATACCAGAAAACAGGATCGGTAAACCAGAGGGAGCATGCCACCTTCCTGAACATGTGGCTGGACAAGTTTATCTTCTGCGGTAGGGTAGTTGGACCCACTACCATGTATCTTCCAGCAGCTGAGCTGCTTGCCGATGGGACCAGACTTCCCCTGGGCAGATATCTTCTAGGATCGGTATATCGCCTTCTCCATCAAGTATCCTAGAAGCTACTGCTAGGTGAGCACATCGGCAACCTTGGAGGTCCCTGGTGGTTCATCAATATGTGGCTGAATGCACAGATGCAGAAAGCACTTCAATTTGACCTGTTCGCCCAACGGTTCCCGAGAGACATACCGGAAGATCATCAGTGCAAGGATGATGAATCGGCAACTCGCCCTCCACTCAACTTTGGGGAGACCATTATAGTGCTGCCCGGGACCGATGTCGATGCTGAACAATTCGGCATGTTTTTTCAGAAGTTCTATAACGGAATTCCTGCCACAGAACGGCTCTGGTGGCCATATGCCGATGAAGACAACCAGTTCCCACTGCTATTTAACCTTACCGATGGGAATGTGCCCGAGAACCAGATAATTATGAAGGCCAGCATCACTCCTCGAGTTATTCCAGTGAACATCTTCAGATCGGGAAAGAACGCCCCTCCATCAATTGAGTTCTACTACCCATCGACAGCGGCAAGACAGCTGGCGTTTGGTCAACTGCCGATCAAGCTCTGTTATTCCAAGGTAGTGAAGCCCAGGCAAACATTCTCTAGCGCTCTAGACTGGAACAAGGTTGTCAACCTTCCTCCCCATGCCGATATGTCAGACCTTGATCTGTCCTCCTGGTCACCAACCTCCTTTATCACAAATGAGTACAAGTTTTGGTGGCAAGAATGGAGATGTCAACTATTTGCCAAGTCGTCACACTACTATCGGCACATGATTGATGCTGATCACATCGTCCCTGACGACGCAGTAAGTTTTCATTCCGATGCATTCCTTACTTTACTTCCACCATCGTCATTTAACCTCCTTGCGTTTGACAGGTTGATGATCCGATTCCTCCGACGAGCAGGAGTGGCAAGCCCTTCAAACTCCAAATGATGAGTCCCGTATCACTCATCGGTAAAAAGGCCCCCACGTTAGCGGCCTTTACTCCTCAACAGGTACCCACACCGACACCTGCAAAAGCCAAGGCTACATCGGCCACTGCTGCTGCCCTAACGCGGGTGTTTGCAGTAAACTCATCTCTACTCATACCGATCATATACTGTTTAATCGGCAACATTCACTTTGTATAACTTGCACTCAATATTTTCAGGCTATGAGGTCATCAGCAGCTGCCCCCAGTAGACAAGTACCTTCAAGCCCGGCTGCCGATGCCCCCCAGTCCTCGTCGAAACGGGCTGGATCTCCTACTGCTGCGCCAAGAAGGAAAAGGCGCTTGAGGCTGGTTAATTCATCCTCACTATCGGCTTCAACTGCGCCGCCAACTACCACTGCGCCGGCAGGACCGTCAGCAGACCCAACTCCCGATCACCCGATGGACGACATCTCCGATTAGGAGATCATTATACCCGCTACAATAGAGGCGGCATCGCCATCGGCACCACCAACCGATGTCCCTGATGAGGCGACTCCACCCACTGCAACAGTTGAGGCAATATCGGCATCGGGACCGTCGGCCGAAGATGCTGATGAGACGGTTCCGCTCGTCGTAGCGGCAAAGGCAACATCGGCATCGGCACCATCAACCGAAGCTCTTGATGAAAGAGTGGCATCACCGCCACAACCAGGTATCACACCGGAAGCAACGCCAGCGACAACACTACCATCACCAACGGCGTCGACTGCTCCCCTGGCAGAAGCTCAGTCATCGGCAACTGCTGCCGATGTCCAAGACGAGGTTGGGCCATCTAGTATGCCAAGTCCCGGGCGAGAAATCCGTTTCAAGATGGTAAGTCGGTCATCTAAAAACGCATAGTAGTGCTATGATCGGCACACTTTAACTCCTTCACTTTCAGGCCCAAGATTCCCCAGACAGCCTCTTCTCCTTCGGTCTCAACCTCCGAGATGAAGCTGAACACCGAGTCCCTGCTGGAGCAGACAGCCTGTTCTCCTTCGCCATCAATATTTCCGATGAGGACCAAGACGAGCAAAGTTCTGTTCCAGCACTATCGGCAAAAGTGAAATCCAAGCTCGAGGCATTACTCCCTCAGCTACAGATAGATACATCTCAGCTTGTCCAGGACTCGACTGTAGCTAGGGCAATTTTCAAAGATATCCAAGGCCAGCTACCTGCCGGTGCAGAAGAGATCCTCATCCAAGCAGCCTTCCTTGAAAGTCGCCGATTGCAATACCAACGGGCCTCAAGCCGCATTGCCAACAGGAATGCCCAATCCAAACTCACGGAAGAAATGCTTAAGTTTAAGCAAATTGCCGATGAAAAGCACAAGAACATCGGCCAAGTGGAGGCTTCTGGCACTGAGCTTGAACAGGCATTCATCCAACTATCGGCAAGAAAGGAAGAACTGCAAGCTGAACTGAGAAAGGTTGAAGAGTCCTTGGACGCAGTCGCCCAGAAGAGAGCCCAACTTCCCGACACCATCAAAGCCCTGCGCCAAGAGAGGGACAGCAATGCCCGACAAGCCATCGCTCTGAAGAAAAAGATCAAGTCAGTTGAAGGCTCTACCGATGAGGACGCTAGGGAGATAGAGGAGATAGAACAAATTCGCCTACGTGCGATATCAGTCATCCACTCCTTGTTGTAACTTATTAAATTCCGTTGCATCGGCAATGTAATATTGATACTTGATTTTGCTTTAAGACAATGTCAATGTGCTTTTACCGATGTATTATAACTTTTCCTTTCATTGGCACCCAAACGAGCACGCTATACGTCGACTCTTTCGAGAGTTTCTGGAATGTACGCATTGCTGGGAGCAAACTGTCTTATCCGATAAGGACTTGATTAGGAAATCATTTCCAAGCCTAGAACTCAATCCCAATCGGCAAAATCAATCTCCACGCCAGAGTACCATCGGCAAACTCGTTCACACCAGTCATCGGCAATCATCACCAACACTATGACTTATCGAATCGGTTAAAATCCTCCTTAAGTAAATTCCACTGTTTAGCGTAGTCTGGTATTCAGCCCGATTGTTGGTTGAAGTAGCAATAATCGGCAACAAAACTTCATACTTTCATTGGAATGAAATTCAGACAACGTCGATAGAAACACCAAGGGAAGTTCAAGGAGTAACTCCTACAATACTTGCACCATACACTTAACCATCGCACGCAAGCACAGCAGAACCGTTCTTATAACCATCTGTGTCTGGCAGTTAACAAATTCACCGGCAGTGCTACACAAACTGTTTACTTAACCGGCCGGTGTTCCCAAAAAATAATAATTGGAACTGCCAGAGCGTGCCGAGTGCGGCCCCCAAACCAAAATGTCCAAGATTGATTTTGGTCAAACCATTGGCAATATATTGCCGTCTGTCGATGGACCTCCATCTTTGCGCTTTGGCCTCCACTGTTTTCCCCTTGAAGGAATTCCAGTGTCATTTAAATCGTTTCGGCGCTCACGCTGAATTCTTCTTTTCTAGGTCTTCGTTAGACCCTTAGGGCACCACTGAGGGAACCTGGTTTTCCATACAGGCTGGCGCTGCCTTTCATTGCTTGCATCGGCTTTGTTCCCGATGCTTGAACTTCTAGAGAGCACGTCTTCATCGGGCACTTTTGCGTTGACCATCTCCCCAGGCTTCCCTTGTTCAACATGCCTGCTAAGCCTGTGATGTGCACTAAGCTTGCCCCCCGGTCGGCTGTGTACCGATTTCTTCTCTCTGAGTGGCTTAGCGTACCTGGATGACTGATCATCAGAGCAAGTTTTTTTACCTAACCGATCGGCAGTGTAGTACCCGTTGTATCTAGGACAGTTATCAACAGTGGGTAGCCTAATGCCCTCCTCCCAACAGTAAACGAAGAAGGGACACCTCCAGTGGTTTTTCTGCCGAAGCCATTCCTGGTGCTCCTCTTCCTGCCGATATCGCTCTTCACGTGATTGCCGATACTTTTTCCTTGGTTGTTTGTGAGTGACCACAACGCCAGGAGCCCTATTGGCACTGTTACCTTCATCAGCAACCCTCTTGCCTTTCTTGTCATCGGCAAACCTTTCTTCATCACGTTTAGCCACTTGATGATCAGGATCTACCGATGCGCTCTTTCTAGCAGCATCCGATATCAGCACCTTAGTCTTTCCACTGGTTTCCACCATATTATTTGGAAACGGGTGTTGATCAATTTCCATTGGTTTCTGTACTTTACGATTTTCGAATTGGATTCGTCCAGAGTTAATTTCTGACTGCAACTGCTGCCTGAATACTTTGCAGTCGTTGGTACTGTGAGAAGTCGCATTGTGCCACTTGCAGTACCTGGTTTCCTTGAGTTCCTCGGCCGATGGAATTACTTGATTAAGGGCTAGCTTAATTCGTCCTTCTTGAAGCAATAGGTCAAATATCCCATCGGCCTTCGTATTATCGAAGGTGAATTTTCCAACCCTTTTCTGGCCGAGCGCGCAAGGTACCGGCTCCTCATCCTTTACCCATTCAGAAGTGTCGGTGTTCACCTCGTCATCTGACTCAGAGCCCCCTTGTCCAACGAAAAGCACCGTTACGCTCCGAGTCTTCCTGAGCTCGAATGGTTTAACGTCCCGATCGGCCTCTGTGATATCAAAGGTGAATTTTTCCAATTCAGCAACGTCGATACTTGGCTCTTCGTCCGAACCTGAATCTTCTATTTCCCCGGCCAACAGCACCCCCGTGTCTTGACCTTGCCGATGCGCAGATTCGTTGACCAGTGGAGCAGGTTGATTCACCTCCTCATAACTTTGCGGTGAACAGTTCGGAACGATCGACACGTCAGCAGCACCAATCTGTTGAACACTATGCATCGGCTGATTAACCGATGAGCAATTCTGGACGCCTACTGGCTGAGTAGGTTGATGTACTGCTTCAGATCTTTGTATTAAACAGGCCAGAGCAATCGACCCATTAACAACACCAATCTGTTGAATATCATGCATCGGCTGAGTAACCGATGGACAACTCTGAACGTCTACTGATTGAGTAGGTTGATTTATCTCTCCAGGTCTTGGCGTCAAAGTGCTTGAGATGATTGGTGCGTGCCCAATACCAGTCATCGGAACATCATGCATCGGCTGCATTGCCGATGGGCTACTTTACACAGTCACTGGTCTGTGTTGTGGCATTATTACATTCATCGGTTGTTGTACCGATGTTTCATTGTACACTCTTTCTTGCGAGTATTGCGGTGTAGTACGTATCGGCTGATGTACCGATACTTCATCCTGAAGACTCGCTAGATGCCGCAGAACTCCTGCCACTTGATGTCCAGGCTGCACACATTGCCGCTGAATCGGCAATTGACCAATCCAACCTACATTAGGTGTCATCGGCACTTGACTTACCGATGGTTGATAACCAGCTGACTCTTGCAGCCCTTGTACATTCAGATGATTACCGCGACTTGCGGGTACCATAGGCTGAGCAGCTATTGCCGATGCAGACTGATTGATACTTGGCATGCTTTGTTGCATCGGCCAACAATTTGCCGATGGCTGATAGCCAACTGGCTCTTGCAACCCTTGTACTCTTGGATGATAGCTTTGATTTGTAGGTACCATGGGTTGAGTAGCTATGACCTATGCATGCTGATTAACCATTGGCACGTCTTGTTGCATCGGCCAAGCATTTGCCGATAGCTGATAACCGGCTGATGCTTGTTCTTGTTGTACCCTTGGATGATCGTTTGGACTCACGGGTATCACAACTTGAGCGGCTATTGCCGATACAGATTGATTGACAATTGGCATACCTTGTTGCATCGGCCAAGAAGTTGCCGATGGCTGATAGCCAGCTGGTGCTTGTCGTTCTTGTGACGCCGGATAGTTAACAGCATAGCTACCTTGATAAGCAAGTGTTCCAGTTTGAAGAATCATCGCCGCCATGGGTTGACTTGTAACTGCTGGGCCTTGTTGTATCGGCAAGTGACTTGCCGATGGTGGGGCATACGGCCCTCTGGGTATTGCCGTTTGCAGATTCCCTGTTGTCAACTGCACCGACGGAGAAGATGTTGCATAATGCATCGTCGGCTGTACAGATGTCGCTGATGCCACGGGAACCTTCCACCCTGCATGATTATCTTGGGCCAATCTGGAATCAGCAGATAGACTTGGAGACATACCGTGTCCCCACCAGTTGGCAGAAGTTGGCTGACTCTAGATCACAGGTCCAGACATTGTCGAAGCCACCAGATTTGTGTTCACCTGAGTAGTGCTTGTTGGGCTCAATCTTGGTGGCGCGACCTCATCGGCAGATCGGCCCACAATTGGTGTGGACACCCTTGGAACCGCCGATGGGGCCGCAACAGATGCAGATCCGAGTTGACGATACTCTGGACCAACATAATATGGTGCCTGTCCCTTGAAAGCTTGCTTAACAGCATTGCATACGGTATCGGACAACATATTGGATTGGCTAATTAATACATTATTTAATGCATAATTAACCGTTTCTTGTACTTTACCAGGATCGGCGTAGAAAGTTGTCTGCCGTGGCGACGGCGGATCTTGCTTCTGTACTGCTTCACCGATCCCGTTTAGGCTGAAGGATCTGAGATACAACCGCTTGTACTCCTCCGTTGCCTGCTCCATAGCCTCCTTCTGATGATTTGTCAGATCTGCTGTGGAGACTTTAATGACACTCCTTGGATTAGTCATGATAGATATATAACTTATACAATCGCGTCCCACTGGGCGTGCCAAAAGAGGTGTTGACACAAAAAGTGTCAGGATTTGCGAACACCTCGGGCTATTACCCAAAGCTCGGTATTCCGGAGGCGTGCCAGTCGATTTGACCAATCAATCGACAAGGATGATAACTAGAACAAAACTGAACGAGGCAACGACGATGCGCCCATATGTCAAGGCTCAGATTGATCAAGGGTAACTAGAGCAGAGCTGAACGAGGCAAACAACGATGCGCCCGGAATGCCAAAGCTCAGAGGTACTCCCACGCGGAACTTGCAAGGGTTTGACGGAGATCAAGATGATGCAGCCTGTCGAAGCTTGAAGAACTCGTTGATAAACTACATCTAATGCAGTAAAAGGGTAAATTGCGATAAAAGTAGAATAAGAATAAAATTGGTTTGTTTTTTATTAGATTGATTCTTTTCATGGCACTCGGGCACATATTTATACTCCCGCATGGAGAGTTGTACAAGTACACGACTCATATCCTTCCTAAAACAAACTCCTATTTTTAAGGAAATTGACTCGCGCAGGAGTCGGATCTAAAAAAATAATATTTATTTCCCTAAACAAACACACATATTTTAAAGGAAAATAAACGACTCATGCAAGAGTCGACTTAAACTACTATAATAATACTGGTACAAAAGACCAGTTTCCTTACTCTTCTCTTCGATGGAAACCTTCCATCGGCAGATCCCTCCAATCCGCGACTTCCTTTTTTTAGCTACCTGTAGTCCTCTGACACCAAGTGCTAAGTCACCTTGTACTCATCGGCATCTCATGTCCATCGGCATCGACAAGACTTCCCGATCGGCGACCTTGTACTGGTAACTATCTTCACCAATCAATCCCGATCGGCAATCGGAAACCACCCCTCATCGGTGGTCGGCTATGACCCTTCATCGGTAATCGGCAATGTCTCCTTATCGGCAATCGACAATGCCTCCTCATCGGCAACCAGCATCAGTAAGACTTCACCGATTAACCTTTGTCGGCAAAAAACATCCAGCCTCCATCGGCAGCGCACTTAGTCTTCCCGCAGCACTCTCATCGGCAATACCGGCTCAAGATTTCCCGATGCCGATGGAGAACAGCTGCTGACCAGTCAAGCCTTAGCTCATTTGACACGTGTTGAAAAACGGTGTCAACAACATTGGAGTGGCTAATTAATATTTGATTTAAGGCAGAATTAACCATCTCTTGTAGCTTACCAGGATTGGCATCATACGTAACCTGCCGCAGCAACGGCGGATCTTGCTTCTGGATGGCTTCACCGCTCCTGCTTAGGCTGAAGGACTTCAGATACAATTGCTTGTACTCCTCCATAGCCTGCTCCATAGCCATCTTCTGATCATCTTTTAGATCGGCCTCAGAGACTTCAATGACGTTGCTCTGATTGACGTCAGTATGATCACCCATGATAGATGTATAATTTGTCCCACCGGGTGTGCCAAAAGAGGTGTTGACACAAAAAGCATCAGATTCTGCGAACACCTCGGGCTATTACCCGAATTCGATATCCAAGGTGTGCCAGTCGATTTGACCAGTTAATCGACAAGGACGATAACTAGAACAAGATCCAAGCAAGACAACGGCGATGCGCCCGGATGTCAAGACTTAGACTTGATCAAGAATAACTAGAGCAGAGCTGAACGAGACAACAGTGATGCGCCCGGATGTCAAAGCTCAGATTACTCCCATGCGGAACTTGCAAGGGTTTGACGGAGATCGAGGAGATGCAGCTCGTCGAAGCTTGAAGAACTCGTAGATAAACTAAGACTAATACAGTAAAAGAGTAAATTGCAGTAAAAGCGAATAAGAATAATAGATTTGTTTGATAGATTGATTGATATTTTTTCACGACCTCTAGGTATATATTTATACTCCGGTATCAGGAATTGCAAACAGTCACGACTCGTACCTTTCCTTAATAAAACAAACTCCTATTTTAAAGGAAATAACTGACTCGCGCAGGAGTCGGACCCAAATAACAATACTATTTTTCCTAAACAGATACTCCTATTTTTAAGGAAACAAACGACTCGTACAAGAGTCGGACTTAAACTGCCACAATAATACTGGTATGGGATCACCAGTTTCCTTATGTCTTTTCTTCGATGAAACTTTCCATCGGTAGACTTTTCAATCCGCAACTTCCTTTTACTACCATCAGCAATCCTCTGCTGACATCAACCACCACGTCATCCTGTACCCATCGGCATCATCTCTTTATCAGCAATATCTCCAATCAGTCATTCTTTACTTTCATCGGCAACATCCTTATCGGCAGCATCCTCATCGGCAACAATTCTACCGTTGTTCAGCTTCCATCAGCAACAAACTTATCTTCATTTGCAGAATTCATTTTCATCGGTAATATTAACCGATAACCTGCCTATGCCGATAGAAAACAACTACCGATCAATGCAAGTCTTAGCTCATTTGACATATGCCGAAAAAACGGTGTCAACACGTCCATGGCAGGCGTCTCGGCGGGGGAGGTCCATGGAGAGAGAGAGAGAAAGGATAAAGGATGACATGGGATGAGGGCGGACGATTCGAGAATGGATAGAGAGAGAAGAGGGAGGAGAGAGAGAGGAGAGAGGTGAGAGGATGACAAGTGGGTCCGGTTCTTTTTTAGTTTTATGATTTATTTTAGTTTGATGATTTTTTTTCTAGATGTCACCGTTGTGTTAGCACGGGCAATATACTAGTAGGGCAAAAAGTATAGCACCTCTTAAAATCGTTTCGAGCATAGAGTGATGAGACTAAGTTTGTTGGCCAATATAGTAAGGTAACATGTAGAAGTAATCAGGTAACGAGAGATGGAAAGAAGGCATCAGAGACAAATTAAAGAATAGAAGATGAGAATTGGAAACTAGGTGTGGGGTAACTCCTCAATCCGAAATTATAAGTCATTCCAAGATCTTAGAAAGTTAATTATCTCAAGTTTGACCAAATTTATATAATAATATAATAATATTTATATTGTCAACTAAGTATTATTGGATTCTTCATTAATTATATTTTCATAGTATACATATTTAATATTTAATGTCATAAATCTTTATAATTTTTCAATAATTTTGGGAAAAATGAGATGTTTTAAATACTCCCAAAAATCTTAGAAATACTTATAATTATAGAATGAAGGAAGTATATATCAACACGCCTCAATACCAGCGTACATCTCATTGACTAGCACAGAGGGGCGCGCTCCGTTGCGCCGGCTCTTGCTAAGCATTTGTTGCAAGCGTTAAAGTGAGTTAGTTTTTTGTATATACTAAAATAATATATGTACAATAACATGGATAATTACTCAAAATTATTGTTATGGTCTAATAACAACTCAATATAAAGATGCACGGATCTGGTAGAAATATTACAAACTCTTTATATATGAATCACCATACTACACGCACTTGGCGCGTGTGATCGCTGCTTGTATAAAATAAAAGATTAAAAAATAAATGAGCAAAAGAAGAGAATAAAAATGCTTAAACAAATTTAAAACTAAAAAATAATAAAAGTTTTTGGGAAGTAGAAACTAAAAAAAAATTAAAAAAATATCTCTAACAGTTCAATATAAAGCTATATTGGCCTGATAGAAATACTACATGCTTTTAATTGCTATAACTGATATATACCACCACACTGTATGCACTCCGATACGTAGAATCATATATGTATAAAACAAAAGATAAAAAATAAAAATACTATAGACTCTTTATCGCTTGCTTCGGAACTAAAAATAAAAAGAATTAAAAAATTAAATATAAAATTTGAAAATTATAATAAAAAACTAAAAAGAAAAAAAATAAAAATAATAAATGTCAAATAAAAAATAAAAAATATCAAATCGGTGAGTGTCAGAAGTCCTCCAATTTATTGGAGCATGAGGGATAATATCTTATAAATTATGTTGAGGTAAGGCCGTAAGGGCAACATGCACGAATGACAGCTACAAAGTCTACAGTATTCCACGTGCTCCATCAACCGATCGAAGGCCCCAATAAATTCACAAGGCCTTGTCATGCACGGATATACACTACATGTACAGTATGTACTAGCGCTATTCTGTCAAGAGTTAGGCTGGCGGACCATGACTCCGAGGCCACAGATATATCTTTACCTTGATTTTTGCCGATTGTCTACTTAGTTGATTTGAGGATAAAGATATCTTTACCGACCACCAATCCGATTTTAGACCTAGAAAACAATAATTACCCTCAGGCTCTGTTTGGGTCTTTGGAATTAAATTTATTCTAATAATTATAGTTAGCTATATAAAAGCGAAATACTATTTTTAGTATAGAAGGGAAAAATTTATAGTTATAGAGTAGAAACATAACATGGTGATTTATAGAAGAGTGATGGAATGTCAAATTCCAAGCAAAATAGCTTAATTTCATATAAACTTATATATTTGAACTTGAAAAGTGATGGGATGTCAAATTCTAAACTAAATAACTTAATTTATTAGAGTTGATTTCAATTGCTCCAGATGAAAGGATCCAAACGGCCCTTTAGATTAATCATATAACATCATCCTTTTAATATGACTTATGACAGAAGCCTTCTGTCACTTTTCAGTGGCATTGGATTGTGATCAATCTGGCTGTAATTAAGCGCGCAAGTTTGTAGTCACTACGTGAAAAAAAATCCATAAGTGATGGGGTGCATTATTGTACTGTTGACTCCACATCGAATGGCACTGCATATAGTTGACACGTCTAAAAAAGAACCCAGGGGCAGATGATTAGTGGCCGGTGTTTCTCAGGGTCTTTATCTGTCAACCCCGACAAATCTATAAATTTCTAGGAAAATACTATTAGAAACTCTAAGAAAAATTTATAATGCCATATATATATAAACAACTTAAATCCAATGACTGTTGATATGCCGATGTTCTTTGCTGATTCGCTCCTAAAATTGAAGAACACCCTCACTTGTGTATGCATATGCATATGCACATGTGTATGCTAGCAAGTTATGATCAATCGATCGCATTGGTCATCTTTCGTACTTGTTGCAATTTGCAAGTCTCCAAGTCCACAACGCTACTCCTGGGACAAGCCGTAGGGATCGGAGGAATGTATGCATGCGATATTGCGCGCACCACACGCGTGTACGTGCTTGTGCGGAATCGTATCGTATCTCTTTTTCTTTTTGTGAGCCAACGGAGAAGCCCTAGATTGGAAGTATAGGAAGGAAGAAGGTCGAATCCTGCAGGATCTATGGGACCACGAGACCTCGAATGTCCACACCGCCAGAGCCGGACAAGCTGCTAGCACGGACGACGACTGAGCACTATTACCAAGCAACCTGAGAGTGATGACCTACAAAGCTTCTGCCAACGTACCGATCGCGTGCCCGGCCATGAAGATGGTCTATAAATACTAGGCATGGCCGATGATACGCCATCAAGCACACAGCGGATACATACATATCCCTCCGCAGTTTGCTAGCTAGCTAGCTAGCAGTACGTGGCATGGCGACGATGGCATCCAACAAGTCCATCGTTGCTTCCTCCACTGCGCTCATGTTCCTAGCCGTGGCACTCGTGTTCGCCGCGGCTGCAGTGCAAGCCACTTTAATACTTCCGGCACCATCCCAAAATCCGTGCCCTTCCGGCTTCGCTAACATAAACGCGTATGCTCGAGCCAAAGCCAGTTTTAAAAAGAAGGGCATCGAGCTGGTAACGGCCGATGTCAACCTCACTGCAGGCATCAGCGGCGAAATATGCCTTTGCTCTCCCTCAACCAAAATCGACTTCAAGAAACCCGATCTCCAACTCACACTTGATGTCCCCCTCACATGCGTGCACATCATCGTCAAGCCCACTCCTGCCCCTACCACCCCTGCACCGACGCCTGCTCCAACTCCTGCGTCCACCCCAACTCCAACACCTGCACCGACTCCAGCGCCGACTCCTACCCCGACGCCTGCACCGGCCCCTGCGCCCACACCTGCACCAACTCCCGCACCGACCCCTGCACCCACTCCAGCACCGACCCCTGCCCCGACCCCAACGCCCACGCCCGCACCGGCCCCCGTGCCCACACCCGCACCGACCCCTGCCCTGACGCCCGCACCGACATCTACACCCACTCCTGCCCCTACCCCTGCTCCGACACCTACGCCAACACCCACACCGACCCCTACCCCACCTAAGCCTGCACCGACCCCACCAAAGCCTACCCCGCCACCACCCAAGGCACCGACCCCACCAAAGCCCGCACCGACCCCACCCAAGGCACCTACCCCGCCACCGCCCAAGGCACCATCCAAAAATCCGTGTCCTTCCGGTTTCCCTAACAAAACTGCGTTCGATGTAGCTGTGAAAATATATCTTCGTCACAAAGGCACCCATCTCAAATTCTCCGGTGTCAAGGTCAGCGAAGGCACCAGCACAACAAAATGCATTTGCTTTTTCTCTACCACCGCCAACATCAGCGTACCCCCCGTCGAGGCCAACATCAATGGCGCGGTCACATGCGTGCGAGGCAACAAATAATATATTGATGAGCCACACGCCTGAATTCAGCACACGCTGGCAGGCACGCATGGCAAAAATGTGCACATGAATGCATGTCAGCGTCTCCAACCTAGCTATTTACTCATATATTTACTATATATATACACTCACTTCTACGTACGTACACCAAATGAATAAGTTACTCCACTTCTGCGTCGTGCAGACTAATTCATGTGTTACCTGTAATACAACGGTGGCATTCATGTAAGAGGAGTACGTTGGCTCACTATACAGTGATGAAGACAGATGATGTAATGTGTGACATGTTTGTGTTGTTGTTATATGTACGTGTGCTCAAAATACCAAAGATCTACGGAGTATTGGAACCATATTAATGATTAAATGCTCTCCTTATATTATTACTTCTACATCAAGTATATGTGTGTCCAGAAACACATCTTGTGTGTCTTGCACAGTTCTGCATACAAGGAATAATATATATATATATATATATATATATATATATTATATATATATATATATATATATATAGAGAGAGAGAGAGAGAGAGAGAGAGAATATAAAGGTACATAGTACTTCTAATAATAAACTAAATAATATATATATATAGGGAAATTCCTTTTTACTCTCGCGTGTATGTACTCCCTCTCCTGATGAACGCACGCGAACGTCAGGCAATCTGGCGGACGGACCTAAGCTTACGGCTCTTGCATCTCGAGGGTGCACTGCTACACAAACTGGCTTTAGTCCCGGGTCAAAATGACCTTTAGTCCCGGGCCATGACCTCTCTGTTAAAAAAAAATTAATCCTCCCACCACTACGCCCCCTCAGATTCGAACCTAAAACCTCACGCAATGCCTTGCGTGGAGCTTACTATCCCAACTACACACCACATCTAACAATAAAGAAGACATTTTCCTTTTGAACCAACGCACAAGGGACTTTTAGTCCGGGTTGGTGTTACCAACCGGGACTAAAAGAACCTTTAGTCCCTTTAGTCTCAGTTGGTCTTACGAACCGGTTTTGGTACCTTTAGTCCCTGTTCGTAACACCAACCGGAACTAAAGGGAACTTTTAGTCTGGGTTGGTGTTACCAATCGAGACTAAAAGTCTATTAGTCCCGAACGCAAAAAAATCCGAGACTAAAGCTCATTTCTGGGCATCGACCAAAGACCTTTTTTTTAGTAGTGGTGAGGTCCTCTCGACTTCCAAGTCGCCGCCGCCAACGCCGCCGCCGCCTCTTCCTTTCCTCTTCTCGACCTTCAAGCACCGCCGGAGGTGCAAGCGCCTCCTCTGTCGAGAGGGCTTCGCTAGTACGCAAGATTCCAAGCTTCGCCCCTGTCGAGCGGCTCTATTTCGGAGTCCGGCGTCGCCCTGCCGCTCAATATCCGGCGCCACCTGCATTATCTCCGGCGCTCCCTCCCCATCCGCTCTGTGGATTTGGCGGCGACGGCTGAAGATCATGCATCTGGCGGTGAGCCCTCGTCACTCCCTTCCGGTAATTGTTGTGGATCTTGCAGCGGTCCTCTACCCCTGCGGATTCTGCTGTAACTCCACTCACCCGTTAGTCCGTTACCATGTTCTTCTTTTGCCTTCCATTGTTACAGATCCGCCCGTCGTATGTGGTTCTATATCATGCCAGCTGTACGTTAGGTGACGATGCCAGTCGTGTAAGTTTAGAAGTCAGCATGTCAGGTGGCTGTTGGGCTTCATAACGAAATCAATCCTGATGTGGCGCCTAGAAGCATCCATGTATGGAATTCAGGCATAGTAATCTGGTTTAATCTTCCTTGTTGTAGATCTCCGCCTTGTGTAAACCAACATGTGGTTTCGTGTTAATTTGTTCGTTCATGAATATAGATCAAATCTTTTAGATTGATTATTCTATTTCTTATCATGCAACGGATCCTATGCAAACTAGGTATCCCGTGCAAACTTGTAAACTAACCATCTGGACTCTAGGATCATCATCTGATGGTTGTAGAGAGAGGTGGACTCTTTTTACAAAAATACCGCCCATCAGCAGCAACGGAGTTTTAGTTTTTTCCATATACCCCCTCCCTCCGTTGCTGCTCCGTCACGATCATGCTCCGTCACGCGATCGATCGATCGATCGCTAGGAACGCCGCCTCCCTCCGCACGCGAACGGACGCCGCCGGCACTCCGCACGCGAACGGACGCCGCCTCCACTCCCTCCGTCGCGCGCGCCGCCCGGTGGAGGAGCCGCCCGCCGCCTCGCCCGCCGCGCACACCTCGCGACCGCCGCCGCCTCAGTGATGCGATGTGGGGGTGGGGGCACTGCAATGCACTGCCTTCATCTTCATGATGGTTTATTAGCCGCCATGATGAGGAATGGATTCCCGTTTGGTGCACTCGGATTAGAGCGAACATTTCCTTTTCCTTTTCTTTTTCCTTTTTCTTCTGTTCCAGATTCGTATGGGATGGAAATCATGGAATGGAATAGAATGCGATCCCATCTTTCCTCGTACAATACCAGATCGAACCAGTACGTACGTGCTTGTTTTTGTTCAGACAGAATTTTCTGTTCTTCGAATAAACCACACATGCTACCTCTACTACACACAGTCATGTTCATGTCATACAGACGTCCAGCTCACCGTTTCCTGACGATGCCGATGGCGTGCAGCGCGGTGCCAGTGGTGATCTGATTTGACCAATTGACCCCTTTAACTGTCGATCGATGCACCGGACGGCTGGTCTTTTACCCCAATTGACAAATTGCTATGCCCTGCAGATGGAGGTTTGGAAACGGTCTTTTGCGGTTGATAGCTTTGGTTGCTCTGTCGTTGGCATGACCTGTCACCAGTGCACCTCTAAAAAAAATCAGTAATCCCTGTATTTGTTCAGTTCCTCCACATGTTCTAACAGATTTTGCCAGATCAGCGAGACTGGATCTGGAGTGTGGAATTTCTGGGGTGTGGTTACCTTGTGTTAATATATTGTTATGAAAGTGAAGGCCGAATTGAATAGAAATAATTCATTGTATTGTACTTAATATAGTTTGGCTAGGTGCTAACAGAATGGAGAACTAAGAATTGACATGTTCAAAAATATTCAGCAACATAGACAGTAACAGTAACAATAATTGATCCACTAATTTGGGCAATTACGTGCGTCATGAGCCACTAATTTCTTGCATTTTCCACACATCCGTTTTTTGGGCGCCTTCTTCTCCTTGCCCTTCTTGATTCTTTTGCTGTGCCCTCTGGAGTTGATATCATTTGGTGGATGTATCTCAACTTCTTGTGGAATTTTGCCACCAAGGAATGATTCAAACTCATCTTGTTTATTGACTGTAGCAGCAGGAACGATATTTTGGAAAGGTTCTACAAGGTTTGATAAACTAGAATATAAAAACTCCATCCCATCCCTTGTTCAGAGTTCTTGGCCATTTGCATAAGATCTTCAAACTTGTGTGAATCTGAATTGTATCTCCGCATTGCCACCTCCAAAGGATCTTTAGCCTTTTCATCTAGAAGGTTACCTTCATCATCGAAGAACACTTCCCTGTCAAATTAAATATCTGAATCAACACTATTGCACATAAAAAAACAATACAACCATAGAAAAAAAAAGAGACGCATAAACTCACCTTTTACACCTTATATCCCACCTCTTCATAAAATAAATTGGTGGTACCTCATTTAGCTTCTCGCCTCTATGCACTTGAATGATATGACGACACGGGATGTCAAAGGACTCATAAAATTTACAGGAGCACATACCAAACATGTTTAATTTGTTCATCTGAACCACTTGCTCTTTACCAGATTGGCTACTGATGGTGACAATTTTCATATCTTCAGTCTCTGAAATCCCTTGAATAATGCAATGGTCTCTTGCAACCATTAGTTGTTCCTGAAACTTGCTGAAAATTTCATGAGTATATACGACACTACACTGCTTCTCCATGACCTAAGGTGTCATCAATTTACGGCTGGTGTGAAGACTTTTATTGTCGGCTATCAACTCCTCTTGGCGCTGACACTCCAAAGCTGTTTCAAACCTTAACCAAAACTCAACAAAGGATAATTTTCGATGAATGAAGCGGTTAAAGAAAGAATTTGCACTCTCCGATCGTGATGTAGTCCTAAGGAGTCCTGCTAGAGGTATGTCCATAAAGTAAGCTGGGATCCATGATTCTCGCATGTCGAACTTTGTGGAAAACCACTCATTTTCAGTGAGCACATACTTTATCATGATAGAATTCCATTGAGACTCAAACTCGTCTGAATTCTCGGAGCCCCAAACACACTCATTTAATAATTTCCAGAAATCCTCATCATTTTTTATGTCGGGCCCAACCTTCTCAGGTACCTTATCCATGATATGCCACATGCAAAATCTATGAGTTGTATTTGGTAGAACCTGAACAATAGCAGCCTTCATGCTTGCATCTTCATCTGTTATTATTAGATGAGGTGCTACTCCACCCGTAGCCTTAAGAAAAGTCTGAAACAACCATATAAATGAGTCGATCTTTTCATCAGCCAGAAACGCTGCCCCAAGGAAAACACTTTGCAAGTGATGATTGACCCCAGTGAATGGCACAAACTTCATATCATATTCGTTAGTACTATATGTAGAATCTACCGAAAGCACATCACCAAAAACACTACAATTTTTTCTACATGTGGCATCTGCACAGAAGACACGCACAAGCCGTCCTTCTTTATCCACCATAAACTCATAAAAGAAGGCAGGATTTGCTTCCTTCTTTCACTCAAGTTGATGCACAAACATTTGTGCATCAACATCTTTGATTTTGCTCCTCAAGTCACGATAATAGTTCTTCAAATCCCTTAGCGTGCAACCAACATGCTCAAATCCACCGTCAGTGACTTGGAGAAGTCGAAATGTCTGTGACGTGCCAATGCTAGCCTTATGAAACTTGAACAAAGTACTCTTTGCCCTCTCACTAACTTGACGGTTGGATCTTAGCAGGTGCCTCTTATCTGGCGACACGAAACCATGATTGTGCTCCTCAACAAATGACAATATTTGATACTTCTTCTCACTGTCAAGCTTGACAACAATACGTGCCTCACAACCACATCGGGTGTCCATCACATTTGGTGTCTTCCTTTTTTTTCCCGGACTGCTCACTAACTTCTTGTACGCTCTTCTTCCTATACCCTTCCCTTGAGCACAAATACCGTTGGTAAAATATTTCCTCATTGTCCTTCTTATGTGCACCAACACGAACAGAGAAACCAGCATCGTATGCATACGATTTGTAAAAATTCTCCGCATCCTTGAGTGTATCAAAAGTCATTCCCACCAGAAGCTTTTTATTTGCTTTGCACTTATCTGCTATATTAGGAGAAGGTGTTGTCCGTGGTGTGCTTGGTTCCTCAACGTGGGCTACAACTCCAACATCGACGTCCATGATGGTAAGGATGACATCATCCGTGGCGGAATGAACGGCGACTGCATGTTAACGACGGCATTAGCAATGATCGTAGTCAAGGTGAAAGTGAAGGTAAAAGTTTTGTATGAGAAATGAACCTGCATCAGGGACGTGTGTTCCTGAGATCATGGGCTCCATTGCGGCGGTGCTTCTTGGCACCATTGGGACGTCGTTCGTGGCCAACGTCGGAGCCGATTTCGTGGGCAGCATTAGGGCGGTGTTCGTGGCCAACATCGGAGTGGAGTTCGTGGGCACCATCCTAGCAGATGCGTCCGCCGGAGGCCGATTACGAGGACCGGACAGCATACCAGAGTGCGGCGGGGTGGAGTCGTTCATCGTCATGGCGCCAGCCGTCGGGCGGGGATCCTTCGTCTTCACGGTGGAGGCTGGCGGCCGGGGCTCCATCGTCACAGTCGCGAGGTCCCGGTGGCGTCGGTCGCGAGGTCGAGGCGGCGGCGTTCGCGAGGTGTGCGCGGCGAGCGAGGCGGCGGGCGGCTCCTCCACCGGGCGGCGCGCGCGACGGAGGGAGTGGAGGCGGCGTCCGTTCGCGTGCGGAGTGCCGGCGGCGTCCGTTCACGTGCGGAGGGAGGCGGCGTTCCTAGCGATCGATCGATCGATCGCGTGACGGAGCAGGATCGTGACGGAGCAGCAACGGAGGGAGGGGGTAGATGGAAAAAACTGAAACTCCGTTGCTGCTGGCTGGCGGTATTTTGTAAAAAGAGCCCACCTCTCTCTACAGCCATCGGATGATGATCCTAGAGTCCAGATGGTTAGTTTACAAGTTTGCACGGGATGCCTAGTTTGCATAGGATCCGTTGCCTACTTACCCACTGGCCGGCTTTTAATATGGCTGCACATTTTAATTATGTGGATTGGAATTTTGCTGGACCATTCCGTGATCCAACATCAAGGTGCATATCTGAAATGGTAATATTTGTTCTTTTTCCACACCATTGTTCTTAGTTTTCATTGCTTGCAGATTCATAGTTTTGTCGTTAGATTATAGTATGAGTAGAGTAGTATCAGTTGATACTTTTTTTAGACTCAACACTCAAGTACCAGTTGATACACTCTTTTCCAGAACAAATAAAGTATATGTTTATACTATTTCTAACTAGAGTATTGGTAGATACTTTTTCTGGTCATCGTATCCATATATACTTTTTTCATGTTATTGTATCTCTTGATACTTTTTTCAGTAATCACCAAGGAGGCTAGATGATGGTGGTCGACAGAATGAATAGCGGCAGCAGCCCTGAGATCAAAGTGTCACTTGATTTCTCAGACCTAGCTATTTTTGGATAGCTTTTTTTTAGATTGAAGTATCACTTGATACTTCTTTCAATAATATTGTAATATTACTGGATATTTTTTTAGATTACAGTTCCTTCTCAGTTTTTTGTTTTGTTGACAGGTTGCATGGATTTCTGAATTTCGTGGAGTCATCAAATATGAATTGAACGCTGCTTCTACAACTAACGCCAAGGTCTATGGCGTAACGCGGTACACAAAGGAGCAATTTGCGAGATGCCGGCAACTTGGACTGGTGGAGGAGCACGCATTGCCATCTGCCATCTCCACTGCAAAGGAATCCTCAAGAAATTTTATTACTGAATCTGATTTCTGCACGAGTATCACATAATTTTGTCAAGAAAAGTATACCCTACATATATTTTATTCTCAAAAATGGTATGAAGAAATTCTCTCTGTTTTGTATATATATATATATACACACACACACGTGCAGTTTTGCACACAGAGTATTTTCACATACTCTTTTATGAAATATTGACAAGTATGTGTACGCTTCTGCAAAGTATATGGTCCATAATGTATATACCTTATCAAAACATCATGTATTTGTCAAAATAATAAAATATTATGTATACATACTCTCTTGTAGCGAAAAGTATATACATATACACTCAACTATGAATGCATACGTAATAAAATATTATGTATACATACTCTCTTGTAGCAAAAAGTATATACATATACACTCAAGTATGAATGCATACGTCCTTCTAAAAACTATAGTGTGCACTCATACCTGGTTGTTATATCACGTTAATCAAATGGACGATTGAAGCTAATTAACTTGCCAGCAAACCGATATTCAAGCCGAAGGAATAGCATGGACCACACCAATATTTAAAAGTTGCTTATTGGGTTGCTGGTTGTGCCGCATGCAAATCCGTTAAGGCTCGTCTCCCGGCGGCACCTCCCGACGTCTCCGTTACTCCGTTCCCAGCCCCGACCCTGCCGTGCGTAGACTTTTAGGCGAGAGTAGATACTCGCGCGTATATATAGGGTGCATTTTCCCTACACGCACGAGTATCTACTCCTGCCTAAAAGCCTACGCATAGCAGGGGCGGGGCTCGGAACGCTCCTAACAGAGACGCTGGGTGTGCGGCCAGGAGATGAGCCTTATCGGATTTGCATGCGGCACAACCAACAACCCAATAAGAAATTAAGAAACCCTTCTACTTTTAAATGTTGTATACATGCTATTTCTTCGGCTTGAATCTCGCTTTGTTGTCCAGTTAATTAGCTTAACGTGATATAATAACCAGAGGTATGTGTGCACACTAGTTTTTAGGACGTATGCATTCACACTTGAGTGTATACGTAAATACTTTTCGCTATACATACTATTTAATATTTTGACAAAGACATGCTGTTTTGATAAGATGGTATACGTTCGCATATACATTATAGAGAAACTGGTATATATACTTTGAAGAAGCTGGTATGTACAATACTTGCTACTATTTCATAAAAGAGTATATGAAAAATACTTGCATACATGCACGTATACAAAACAGAGAGAATGTGTTCATACTATTTTTGAGAATAAAATATATATGTAGGGTATACTTTTCTTGACAAAATTATGTCAATGTGATACTCGTGCAGAAATTGTGAGAGTATGTGTGCATACCTGTTGTGTGAGAGTATATCTACATACAATGGATAACAGGATTATGTAGACATACATATTATATTGTGTCTTGGGCGTACGAGTACATGCATATTTAGCAACAAGATCATCATACTACTCCAGAATCGACAATCACTGTCGGCCCATCACTGCCGGTTGTGTTTGGGCCGGAAGTGACGCCACATCACTACCGGTTCATGCTCTGACATGCCCCCAATTATTGGGGGCAGGGACAGAACCAACAGTGATGACTCTCTGGCACATCACTGTCGGTTCAAGCCACAAACCGGCAGTGATATGATATTATCACTGCTGGTTTGTGGCTTGAACCGGCAGTGATATGCTACAGTATAAAATACCTCGATCTTCTCTCCCTTCTCTGTCCCCAACAGTGCAGAACAGTGCGTGAGGAACTCCTCTCTCCATTGTTGCAGCTGGTGAATTTCTTGACCTCCAATGTAGGCTCCTCTTCACTCTTGGATGCTCACATCTTTTAGCTCTTGGTTAGTAACAAGCATATATTAATTTAGAATTGTAGGTTTACATTGCTTTTGTGTGTAAATCCACAGTTTAGAGCTATACTATTTTTCATGATCAAGAACAGGGTTGTTGCAATTTGTGTCCATTTTTTCCTAGCTTTTAGATCCAAAATTACATGGAAAAATTGTAGCACTTTATTTTTATTAGGTAATTATTGTCCAATCATTGAGTAGCTAGGTTCGAGAGGTTCGTCTGGAAACTTATACATAAAATTTGTAATTAGTTATATTTTTTACTTACATTTAATACTCCATGCATGCATTTAAAGATTTGTTGGGATGTGGAATATTATCGGTGTTTTGGAATTTGAAAGGGAATTAAACAAGTGCCTACATTGTTGTTCAAAAAGAGTATGCAATTAATGTTGTTTACGATGAAGCCTCCATTGTTATCTATTTGTTGTCTCACTTTTTATAGCGCGACCAAATTCAAATTATATCGAAGAATACATTATATATGCTTATGTGCTTCAAATAATAGTGTTAAAAATGCTCCTATTGAAACCCTAAACCCTAATTGTCCGCGACAGATCATACATTATGTTTATGTGCTTCATCTATTAATATTGTTCAGAAATTCTCTTATTAATATGTTCCTATGTTTCCTCTGGTATGCCCATTTTATCTATGCAGACATGGCTCGAGGGTGGATGTACGATCTGTCATGTACAAACCCACGGTACTTGACGGGCATCGACGATTTCATCAAGCGAGCTAGAGCCAAAGCTGGGGACTCACATCTTGTATTTTGTCCATGCAAAGACTGCAAGAATACGAGAAAATGGGGCGACGTGGAGCATATACGATTGCACTTGATCACAAGGGGGTTCATGAGAAACTACACGATTTGGACTTTACATGTGGAGGTTGGTCAAAATGTTGCACAAGAAAGCAATGATGATGTGCTCATGCCTAGTGTGTCCCTGAATGCATTATTGCATGTTCATGATTACACAGAACATGTGCCTACCAATGATGATGTGTTTATGAATACATTAGCTGACGACACAGAGGAAAATGATGGCATTTCATAGCTTCTACATGATGTGCATGGGGGATTCCTTAGTGCTTCTGAGAGTCCCCATGTGTTTTGGTTTTGAGCAATTGATGAAACCCACTTAAGTACTAACCTTGGATCTCTAAGTGTGAATCATGAGATAGGTTGGTACATACCATGTGATGGAGCAAGGTGGATCAAGTGGATGGCACAAACTCTAGCATGCTGGTGGAAAGGAAAATGGTGTGAAGGCAAAGGTGAAAGCTAGGAACCATTTTTGGTGTGGTGATCAAGACATCATAAAGGATGTGATCACGTTTAGGATAGATAGCCGTACTATCAAGGAGGGAGCCCTTAAGTATGATTACGGTTCTCATGTTCCACTAGGTTCATATGCATTGCATTAAAATCAATTGAACTAGTCAAACAATCAACTTAATCCAAGATAAATGTGAACTAAAAGCTAACACACGTGCACAAGTGTTGAGATCACTTAGTGTTAGCTCTTGGAAGCTTGGAGAAGTTGGAGAAGTGTTTAGCGGCTCAAAAGAGCTTCGAACAGAGGTCCGGACGCAAGGTTATGGCCGGTCTGGACCATCGGAGATGGGTCCGGAGGCATACCCTAGCTAGCTCGGCTGAGGAGAGGCATCCGGACGCTATTTGCGGTCCGGACGCAGGGTTCCGGACGCGCGTCCGGAGCTCTGGCACTCTCTGTTGCTCTCTGTGTGAAATGACCGGACGCAGGTGATGGTCCGGTGAAGGCTCCGGACTTGAGTCCGAAGGTGTTGCTGGCTCGTGGGAGCTCTCGGGTGTTCTCGGGTGCTCAAGAAAATATTTCCGGACTCGATGAACAGTGCGTCCGGACCCTATGAACAGTAGAGTCCAGAGCTGCGTGGCAGGCTGTGGTGTAGGCGGGAAAGGAGCCGTTTGAATATGCAGCCGACCGGACGCAGGCGCGTTGGTCCGGACTGTGCGTTGCGCGCGACCGGAGGCTGCATCCGGAGGATGAAACAGAGGAGCTATCTCTGCGGTGTAGGGGCATCCGAACACTGTTGATGCTCCGGACCCCACACTGTTGTTTGCGTTCGGAGTGGGCGCATAGAGCGTGTTTCGGTGGGAAAACGGCTAGTTGTGAGTGAGGGCTATATATAGTTCTATGGCCGGCCCTTTGGGGCACTTCTTGCACATTCTCATCACTCACACACTTGTGTTCATTTGTGAGAAGCCCACCACTCATCCCTCTCAACATATTTGACATATTCATGAGAGATTGGGTGAATCCAAGTGCATTGCTTTGTTAATTGCATTCTAGTGGAAGTTGGTGATCATCGTCATCGCGGAGCTCTTGTTATTCTTGGAGGTTGCCACCTCCTAGACGGCTTGGTGCGACGAGGATCGTTGAGCGGAGGAAGGTGATTGTCTCCGGCTCCAATCAGTGGATTGTGAGGGTTTCTTGAACCTACCCCGTGGGAGATTCGCGAAAGGTATCTCTAGTGGATTCCGCGTAGCTTGGGGATCCCCATCTTGTGTTGGTTGTGCGGCACCCGGCGACGGGTTTAGCTTGTGATTGCCAATTAGCGCGTGAAACCTCCAAGTGGCTGTATCGCTACAACGAGGACTAGCTTGTTGTCAAATAAGTGAACCTCGGTAAAAAATTTTGTGTCACATTGTCTCTACCAAGGATTTCTCTTGTGATTGATTGATTATCTATTGGCTCATCTCTTCGCGGTGGTATAACTTTCCTAACTCTAGCCTTGCATTACATTCTTTACATTCTTGCAAAGTAGAGCCTCTAGCTTAGCTTGTGTAGCTTAGTCTAGTAGAATTAGTTTTCTAGCTCTTATGTGTGACATAGATTATATCTTGCTAGTAACTAGAATTGGTAGGTGGCTTGCCTAACCGTAGAGCTAGAGCAAACTTGCTTAAAGCCGTGTTTTATTCTAACAAGTTTGCTTAAGTGTTGTTTTAGAATTTTTAAAAGGCTATTCACCCCCCCTCTAGCCCTTCCTAGACCTTACAAGTGGTATCGGAGCTAGTACACTGTACTCAAAGGCTTAACATCCCACGGTGTTAAAATGGCTCAAATCAACAACACCAATAGGGCTCCTAAATTTGATGGCAACAATTATAGCTATTGTAAGACCTTGATGACCACCTATCTTAAATCAATCAACCGGAAGATATGGTTGGTGGTCGACAAGAAGTTTGAGGTGGTGAATGAAGAGGCACCCACCGCGGCCGAAGAAGAGAAGCTCCAAAACAATGATATTGCTTTGAGTGCCATTCATGAAGCAATCTCAAGAGAAGTGTTTTAGAAAATAAAGAATTTGGAGAGTGCTCATGAGGCATGGAAGAAGCTAGAAGAGTCTTATGAAGGGACTCAATCTATGAAGGGAGCAAAGGCCTACATCTTGAAAGAGAAGTTTGCAAGCTTCAAGATGAAGGAAGATGAAAATGTGCCGGAGATGTTCAATAGGCTTGAGGTGCTTGTCAATGACCTCAAGGCACTTGGAGAGAAAGTGGAAGACAAGGACTTCTCATTCAAATTTTTGAGGAACCTTCCCTCAAGATTTGAAATGCTTGTCACTCTATTGGTGAGGAGTGGATTGGACACAATGACACCAAACCAAGTTCTTGGTGAGGTGATTACCGATGACACCTTTAGAGAAGACAAGGACAAGATTAGAGAGAACAAGGAAAAGAAGGATGACAAGAAAGATGAGAAGAAGAAGAGTATGGCATTCAAAGCCACATCATCATCTAAGGGAAAAGCAAAGTGTGATGAATCAAGCAATGATGAATGCTCAAGCAATGATGATGAAGATTATGAAGAAGAGATGACCCTCTTTGTCAAGAAATTTGGCAAGTTCATGAAGAAGAAGGGCTATAGAGATAGAAGGAAG